>JAGKTI010010639.1:17131-28055 GCA_018397915.1 Birgus latro
CTGGGTGATGACTGATATATACTATTTTCGACGCATAGGTAGCCCCGTATGGACTTTTAATTGGTACCATGACCTTAGACCTTAAGTGACCTTGAAAGATCAAACGCAAGATTACAGATTTTCAGAGGGCTATAACTTGAAAAAAGGTTGAAAAATAAAGTAACTGCTTTCGGGTGAGGATTGTTTTGCCTGGCACCACTTGTTAAGATAAAGAGATCCAGGGATTCTAAACGCTGGTCGTGTGGTTTATTTCTCTATCTAGGTATTATTTTTTTCACCCGCAGTTGTACTCCCTCAAGTTTCTATATGTCATCTTTGTAAAAACACGACCAGAACTGGACACAACACTCTATGTGTGAGCGCTGTAGAGAATTATACAATGCGTGGATCATATTTTCTGATTCATATTCGAATGCTCTACCAATGAATTCGATTTTTTTTGGGGGGGGGGGGCTTTGTAAACAGCCCTTTACACTGACTGAGAAAGGGAATGGCAGAAATAGGCAACAATTCATCAAGTTGATAAATGATAGTTGCCCCCACCTACCCCTTGCACTGAGGCAGTAAGGAAAGCTAATAATGTTCCTAAGGAGGAATCGAAATAAAATAGTAGCAAATTATCCTCACCCTGTACAGTGCATCTGTATTTGGAGAACTCTTTTCAGATTAGGTTACCAAATTAGATAGAAGATATAGAGCAGTTAAAGTACAGTAAAGGGTGACAATAATATTAGGATACACGCACGCAAGGAACGTTCGGAAGAGTGAAATTTTTAACTTGTCAAGGCAAAGGCTATGAGGGACCTGATTCAAAATTCTGAAAAGACATGATAACGTGGTGGCTGATAAGTACTTCACAATGGACATGACAAATTACACTAGAGGTAATGGTTATAAAATTATAGGCAAACGTTTCCAGTCAAATGAAGCATAGCACTTTTTTCTCAATGAAATAGTCAGCATATGGAACAAACTGCCTAGGAATGTGGTAGACTGCAGTACAGTAACTGAAATTAAAACTTGGTTCGATAAGATTTTTGCTTTAATTCTCCAGTAAACATATTCAACACTGAATAATAAAAAAAAAAAAAAATCCGTCTAACTAATTTCCACCTTTCAGATTATGGAGAATACAGCTGCGCAATTTTGTTACCAGATACCAGCATGATTACTTATTTTTACTAAATTACGTTAGTGTAGAATAGCCTTTTTTTCAGCCTTCCCTATGAAATTTCTATGGCAAATTTTCCCTGGTACATGGTGGTCCTTCTCATTTTTCCTGCCTACTGCAGATGGAAGGTTTGGTTGGCGTGGGAGACCTTTCTGCACTGGTATCCTTATCTTCACCTCATATAATCAGATATCATAGTCATAGTCTTGCGTAACAAACAGCCTCGAAAGGACCATTAGGCCTGATGCTTTTTGCTTTCCTTTATATTCCTTTGTCTGCTTCACGTCTCTTTCTCACCTTCCTCTCTCTCTATGTCTTTTACCTCCTTGCCTATCTTACCTTGCTTCCTTATCTCAGTTGTTGATTGAAAATGACAGGCTTTGTTTTGCGTAATTCCATAAACCAAGGTATCCCTAGGAATGTATTTAGGGCTTTCTTTATTTAGGCTGACTCAAAATGATCCTTCTGAGCTGAGAAAAGATTATCTACCAAAGGATTCATACATTCGAAGAGTAGATGTTTTTTCTCTAATGTCTTGCGGCAGCCACAGCAAAATGAATAAGTGGGTCTATCCCATGTACTCGTCAGTATGAAACTAACGTTGATGGATGACTTTGTTCCGGTTACCAAATTTAAGTTGTTTATATATGTTAATGCTAGAAAATGGGTTCTTCCACAGAGAAGTTCCTGATGTCACAGAATAACAAGCATAACAATGCACATATACAGTGTCGGTAAAATTATCATGTATTGTATAATACACTTCTCAGAGCCACGCTGTTGTATTCCCAGCTTCCTGTTTCTTTCACAACTGTCATTCTCGTCAGTTCTTAACTTCACTGTTTTCCATGTGCATTAGAGAACATCTTACCATCAAGGAAGAATACTGGCCTGAGAACCTGTCATGGTACTCTCTCTTCTCCCTCATATACACACACAATATTGACACAGCAGCTGCCCTCCGTCTTCACCAGCCAGTTACCATCCTTATCTCTCCCTGTTGGTAGTTCAGAATGCTGCTTCGGGGGTGAAAGGAGACGTCTGCGAGAGGGTGGGAGAAGAGGGAGGAGAAGATGAAGAAGAAGTGGAAGTGGACAAGGAAGATGAAGAGAGAGAGAGAGAGAGAGAGAGAGAGAGAGAGAGAGAGAGAGAGAGAGAGAGAGAGAGAGAGAGAGAGAGAGAGAGAGAGAGAGAGAGAGAGAGCACTATGGTAGGGAAAGTGAATGCATTGACAAGGGAAGAACACGGTAGAGCAGGGATTGTAGAGCAATAATATTCTGAGATATTGTTTCTACCTGCCTCCGTCATAACAGGCAGGGCCTCATACATCAACTGCAGTGAGAGAAAACGATGACAGTAAATGAGAAGAACAAAAAAGACGCAGGCAGAAACGAGTAAAGAACACAAAACATGGGAAGAACACAGCACACGATAGCCTCTGGGAATGCAGTCAAAATATTGTCATCATAAGAGGCGAGAGCTTCATACATCTCAGTGGAAACAGCATACTGACAACGTGATAGTTGTGACAGGGGAAGAACACAGTGACAAAGAACAGCAGCAAAAGAGAGAGACTGTGAATGTAAATGTAAAACAGCAATCTAAGGAGGAGGGGAAAAGACCAGATGACATATGGAGAACACTGGCAATGACAGAACCCGACATGACGGCAAAGGAAGGACATTGCACATAAGAAGGAGCACACAGACACTACACCACCAGCTCCAGACAACTGACTTGCGACTTAAGTAAAATTGTTCTGAAAATTGAATTATTGGATCTCTGTCGTACCCTTAACTCCACCAAGTTTGGACCAAATTACTTCATAACTGTTTAAGGTGACCTTGCCCTATGACCTTGATCTTTGAAATATGGTTCTGAAAACCGAATCTCCATATCCTTTGCTGAATCTCAGCCATTCCACGTAGTCTGGCCCAAACAAAATCAGAACCATTTGAGTTGTATAGTCGAAGCGCTGGCTCTCGTCAGTAACGCTGACTTCTGACTGTTTGTTAGAAAAATCAAACAAATTCTTCTCCGTTGTACCTTGAATACTTTAACCAAGTTTCACCTAAATCAGATACACACAGCTGTAGTTTGCCTTCAGGTGTGACATAGACCATTTATTTCTTGTTCCCCCAACCAGCAGGATAGCCCCTGGGCTGGCTATCAGCTTTTCCACCAACTTGAGTCATTATTGGATCAGAACTACTTATTTTGGCCACACACAACCCCCCCCACCCACACACACAAGCCCACACAAACACAAACACACACAAACAAAAACACATACAAACTCACAACATACACACACACACAAACACACACACACACACACGTGAGCCGGGCTAAAATTACACCCAAGGCGGTATAGCGCGAGCGGGTACAATAAAGTCTGAGAATAGTGTCTCTCTACCACCGCCATAACAGGAGAAAGCGTCTATATACAACCTGCAGTAACGTCCCTGGTTCACTGCATGATAAACTTGAGCCAGGGGAAGGGCTAACAAATCAACCCCGTCTGCAGATGAAAAGAGACAAGTGTTTACGTATCTCTAGTTTACATCCTTACATGTTTGTTTTGTGTGTGTGTTTGTGTGTGTGTGTGTGTGTATGTGTCAAAGTTATAGGAGAGAGAGAGAGAGAGAGAGAGAGAGAGAGAGAATCAGGTGTATGTGTATCTTAAAGTGTTTTTGTAGTGTGCTCCCTTCTAGTTTGTGTGTGCCTCATCATTGTTTGTTCTTGCTGCTTCCATACTGACGTCCTCGTGGTGAGGAAGTTAATGTTCTTTTCTATATAATGTATATCTTTCATCAAAACTGTCGCTGTCAGTAATTAAGAAGGGATTTTTGCGATGAAAGTAGAATTTAAATTGGTGTGGCCCGCTAAAACAAGATAATTTCGCAAGGGTACCTAAGTACTTCCTTACCATTTTATAGGTGTGTATGGCACGTTTATTCTTTCATGGTGGGGCCAATTTTATTATTTTTGTTCAGTTAATTATTAAAACTAAGAGAGGATGTATGAACCTGTGAGTGGTAACGCTGTCATCAGCTCTTATGGTCAAAACAGCTATCTGTATACCCGGCGATTATATACTCCCAGTGAATCACAAATGTCTGAAAATTTTAATACTGCCATTATTATCTCTCACATAGTCATAGTTGGAGATGCCTGAACACACTGCGCTTAGCAAATTAGAAGTCATAGGCAATAAGGAATACAGACAGTGAGGAAAAGGAGTCTAGAATTTTGAAAACCGTCAGTTATCCCTTTCTTGGTTGAAATATCTATAGTAATTTTCTCACGCTAACACCAGATGACTTTGTTTAGCTACGAGTGAGTGTGAGTGTTAATACTGTAACCTTCTAATAGTCTGGGCAGCTGTAGTATTTTCTTTCAGCTGACGTCTAGCGAACGTATTTAACTAATACGATAATGAGAGTGTTAAAATATCTGCTCTGGAGGTTTCAAGCTTGCATTTAAAATATTACTCAACTTGAGATTTGTTTTCTTCACTCTGTCTTTCCCTCTGATTGTGGCCTCAATTCCTTTAAGCACAATGAACGAATTTTGATTTTGACTTTCATTTGTTTAATTTTCCCTGAAAAGATTAGCGCTTTGCAAGCTTTTAAACTTTAGTTCTTTTTACCTAATATAGAAAATATCAAGCATTCCAGCACACGCACATACACACACACACACACACACACACACACACACACACACACACACTTTATATAGATGAATAGATATATAAAATCTTGTTTTTGTGTAACATCGATTCTCCCTTTCTCTCTCTCTCTCTCTCTCTCTCTCGTGTAACATCGATTCCTTCTCTCTCTCTCTCATGCTTTGCTTTTGTGTCATATCAGTTACCTTCCCCTATCGTTTTCCATTTTCTTTTCAACGTCCCATTCTTAATCATTGTCACATCTTTATTCTCTATTATTTTCTCTCCCTTGATGCCATTTTACCACTTTCTCTTTGTTCACACATACTGTATTCTATCCATTTTTTCTTCTCTGTATTCATTATCCCTCAGTCATTTGTTTATTTTAAATATCTCTTTGATTTTCGTGTTTTCTCCCTTTTGGCTTTGTCTTTGTGTCTGTCAGTTTATTCATCTGTATCTTTCGAATTATTGTCAGTCATTTTTTTTCTCTGTCTCTCTGGTAATGCATCATCATTCATCACCACCACTACCATCATCATCATCACTATCAACATCACCATCTTCATTTAAATCCTTTTGTTCCCCCAAATAAACAGAAGCGTATGGGGCCCTGGGCGAGGGTCCTCAGTCGCTACATTTAATGACAAAGGTGGCCAGCCTCATATTCCCATGATTTGCATTATGGGAGCAAGAAAACCCAATTGCATCCTAAGATGGAAGACCATTCAGGTTTTATCCAGCTTGAACGTCTTAACTCACGAGAATATATGGTTACCACTCAGCGTAATAAATGGACCTCTGGGTTGCAGATTTATTGACTGAATATAATTAACCCTTTTGTGCACGGTGACGTGTTAGGCGTCATACGGGTCTTTCCGCGTAAATGGACGATGACGACAAACGTGTCATAAAGGGCTAAAAAATTATGCCATAAATAAAGTTTTCGGCCGATCGGCATCATTTTTGGCGGCGTCATAGCTTGCCCGGCTCTCGTCGAAAGTAATGAGTTAGCAACTCTGAGACCCGCAACAGGCGACAGCGCTGCCAGGTTGATTAGTACCACACCGGCTGTCAGGTGAGATGGTAGCGCGCGGATCTGTCCCTTTAAATCCTCCTCTATTTCCCCTGTCCTGGGTGCACGCTGTCATCCACCATACCAATAGTGCCTATTTCAACTTTTTGAGCAAAATTGTGATTAGATTTGGTGTTTACATTAGGGAAATAGGTGTTTGTGATTGATTCCTGGCAGTTATCAGCCATTGGCCCAACGAAGATTTTCACCATGTCCCTACAACAACCCCTCTGCCTTGCACCAAATGTGAGTATACAACCATTGAAATAGTGACAGTGATTCAGGTGAATATATTGTGCAATAGCTAGTGAGCAAGGATATGGTGAAATGTGCAGCAGCTTTATATTGGGTGAGGCGGGAAACCGTCTTACGACACGGTGCAGTCATGAATGGAATAATTGCCCAGGTGTATGTGAAACCATTGTTTTATGCTGTTATATGGGTATTAGTGTTATTGTGCAATAAAAAGGAGTACAGTGCAACAAGTGTAAGTGATAAAACACTGGCCAGGACATGAGTCACATACGCCGAACAGTCACGGTACGCTGTTGCCATTACGGGGTGAAAATAGAGGAGGTTTAGGGATATTTTATTTTATTGTTATAACATTATTCTTTATGCTTCTTGTGTTAGGAACAATTCCGCCACCGTATTCCTTGCGTGTCGTAAAAGGCGACTAAAAGGGGCGGGGTGAGGAGGCTAGGGCCCCCCTCCTCTGTTTTTTAGTTCCTAAAAAGAGACAGGCCAGAGAAAGGGGTGGGGGATCGAGTTATCCCCGTACCCTGAAGGTTGAGTCTATGAATGTGCGTGGTTGTAGTACGATTGAGGCTAAAAGGGAGGAGATTGGGAGAACGTTTGTGAGAAGAAAGTTGGATGTGTTAGCTTTGAGTGAAACAAAGATGAAAGGGAAAGGTGAGTCTACGTTTGGAAGTGTGAATGGAAGATTGTCAGGTGTTGATAGAGGAAGGGCAAGAGAAGATGTGACCTTGTTAGTGAGCCCGGAAGTACAGCAGTGTGTGATTGAATGGAAGGAGGTGTCATCGAGACTGATGTGAGTGAAAGCGAAATTTGAACGTGAGTTGTGCGTATTTGTGAGTGCATATGGGCCTGGTAGTGAAAGGGATGAAGAAGAGAAGGAGTCTTTCTGGAATGATGTTGATGAGTGTTTGCAGAGCTTTGGATCGAATGTGAATGTGGTAATAATGGGGGATCTGAATACTAGAGTGGGAAATGTAGCAGTTGAAGGTGTAGTTGGTATGCATGGTGTACCTGGAAGAAATGAAAATGGGGAACGAATGATAGGTGCGTGTGTTGAGCGAGAGATGGTGATTGGGAATACCTTGTTTGAGAAGAGAGATATTTATAAGTATACATGGGTGAGACAGGAGGGTGGAAGGTTGTTGACAGAGCATTGATGGACTATGTGGTTATTTCCAGGAATGTAATAGGAAGATTGTTGGATGTGAGAGTTTTGAGAGGGGAGGGTGGAGGTATGTCTGACCACTACCTGGTGGAGGGAAAGTTGAAAGTAGGTAAGAGATGGGTGAGAGTTAGGAGAGTTAGGTGTGGCAGGGAGGTTCTGAAAGTGAGTGAGTTGGATAAGAGAGAGAAAATGATAAAGCATCAGGAGAAATTGAGAGATCAGTGGAACGCAGTGAAAGATCAGGAGAGTGGCAGTTTGGAGGAGGAATGGCGGTTGTTTAAGAGTGCTGTGGTGGGGGATGCAGAAGAGGTGTGTGGTGTGAGACGAGTCGGTGGTGGTGTAAGAAAGGGAAGTGAATGGTGGTGCGAGGAAGTAGGTATGGCTGTGGGTGAGAAGAGACATGCATATGAAGTGTGGTTGCAGAGGAAGGATGAGGTGTCATATGAGAGGTATAAGGAAAAGAGGAATAGGGCGAGAAGGGTTGTGCGTGATGTTAAAGTGGCAGCAGGTGAGAGGTGGGGTAGGCGGATGACTGAGAATTTTCAAGAGAATAAGAAAATGTCTTGGAAGGAGGTGAAAAGGGTGCGAAAGGGAGAGTCTGAGAAGGAGGAGCGAGTAAAAGCAGAGGATGGAAGGATGTTAACTGAGATGGATGCAGTAAGGAAGAGATGGGCGGAGTATTTTGAAAGATTGATAAATGTAGATGAGGAAAGGGAGGCTAAGACTGTGGCAGATGGAAGAGTGCAAGGAATAGATGTGTTGGGAGAGATGAATGAATCTTTGATCACAATGGAGGAAGTGCAAGAGGGAGTAAAGCAGAAGAAAACAGGGAAAGCTGCAGGTATGGATTGGTGTGCTGTGGAATGCCTGAAGTGTGGTGGAGCAACTATCGTTGACTGGTTAGTAAGATTGTTGAATGTGTGCTTTGTGCAAGGTATGGTGCCAATTGACTGGGCAAGTGCTTGTGTGGTCACATTGTATAAAGGTAAGGGTGATAAGTATGAATGTACTAGCTTTAGAGGTATAAGTCTGTTGAGTGTTGTAGGTAAGGTATATGGTAGAGTGTTTATTAATAGTGATCCTTCCGTTACCTGCATTAGCAATTCCTTTCATGAAAGACTGGTACTGAGCCCTGGTGTTGTCCAACTGTAGTATTATTAAGTCAATATGTTCCATGATCACAGAGAAGTGTTGGAATAATGTATTGTTACCTTCTAGTGCATTTACTTTATCCACAATTCCTAGAGTTGATGTTTCTGCTTTCCTTAGGTTCTTTACAATCGTCAGCATTAAGGTGTTCTGAGTGTCAGCCAACTTATGTTGGTATGAGAGAACTTGTGCTGTTTTGTTAAATTTGTTATTTATTTCCTCTAGATCATTTTCTGTAGCCAGTCCAAAAATGTTCCCTAAACTTGCTCCACCTAAGTCGAACAAACCGCGTCTGTTACGTGTATTCGTGATGTTTCCTGTCCTAAGTGTGTTACTCCCAGCTGATGGGATGTCCTGGATCATGGTGATCATTACGTGCTTAGCCTGTTCTAGCTTCCAGTCAGTTAATTTCATTAATTCAGCTACTTCCTGTGTGGGGTGATCATGTGAAGAAGGGCGTGTTAATACCACTTCCAGAGTTCTGAGTGGTCCTGATATTTTCTGTAACATCATTGGTATATCTTGCAGTACGTCCAGACTAATTTCGGTACTTATTATGTCTTGTACTATCGCCGTTGAGGTTGTTGGGGCGATCAGGCACCCCTACCGTACTATATGTTGAGGATGCAAGTGAGGTGATCCTCTTGATATCAACAGGAACATGATCCATGGAATTATTCGCCTCATCTTTACAAACCGAAAGAACAACTGTATTAGATATCCGTTCTTACCTATAAAAGGAGTCTAAATCGATTCCTAAGTCACGTAAATGCCTTGTTACGGTGAGAGCTGTATTGGTTGCACCTATGTTTGTCTGTTTGGTATGCGACAGCAATTTATTCCGATATGTGTTTATTGCTTCAGGCTTATTTTCACAGTGTGTACTAGGATTTTCGGTCGTGTCCGGTGCTTTATAGTTGCAAGCTAAGTTTCTCGAGACCTTTTTTAAGTGATCAATATGTATTTATTTTTCTTCGTCACTCGATAGTGACTTAATTACTGCCTTATTAGCTCTTCTCTTAATTACTCTATATGGGCCTTCAAATTTTGGTGACAGTTTGTTGTCTTTAGTGTGAATGAGGCCATAGACAATATCACCTATGCTGATGTTTGATTCTTTTGCCTTCTTATTGAATGATTCTGTCATTTCTTCCTTAGACATCATTAACTGTTTCTTTACCCTTGTGTGTATTTCTTGAAATTCACGAAAGCGAAGTTTAGGATAATCGTCATAATTATATATGAGAATTTGCTCTCCTTCTAACGTTTCGTAAGGGAGACGTTTGTCAGACCCGTAAATGATGAAATGTGGTTTATCTCCTATGGATTTATTAATTGCACAATTGAGTGATGCTTCAACTCTGGGGATCCAGTCATACCAGTTTGCATAATTGTCACTGAGGATGTGCCGTAGTACATCTAATATTTTCTTATTCTGCCTTTCCACCAATCCATTGGAAGCTGGATGGTAGGCCAAGATATTAACCTTCTTAATATTGTATTGTTTACAAATTTCCTGCAAAATTTCAGAGTTAAATTCACCACCATTGTCGCTTATTAGCACCTTTGGTGTGGTGAACCTACAGATCACACTGTCAATGAATACCTGTGCGACTGTTTCTGCTGTTTTATCCTTAATTGGAACCAAGATCACATATCGTGAGAAATGATCAGTAGCAACAAATAGATATTGACTGTGATTGGTAGTTAACGGTAATTTAAGTAAATCAACCGCGACAACGTCCCATGGTTGGTTAGGGACTGGATATTTACCTAACGGTGAAGGTGATATCGTGTAACCTTTGTTTCGCACATGACTCACATTTGTCTATGTGAGTATGTATGTCTTTGCGTAACGTTGGCCAGTAATATGACATCCGGGCCTGTCTGACTGTCCTGTCCTTGCCAGGATGCCCTGCATGTGGACTATCGTGTACTGTCCTTAAAATGTGTGGTATCATTGTACTAGGAGTAACTAACTGCCTAATATTTTTTCTATGTTTTGGTTGTCCTGGATTTACCCTATATAAGACATTGTTTACCACTGTGAATTGTTCAAGTGGTACATGTAACTTGGGTAATTGCACATCATCGCCTGACTCGAGGTGATATATTACTTTGGACCATACTGGGTCCTGTCTTTGTGCCTGTGAGATTTCTTGAATTGTGGGGATCGATTCATCCTTGTTAGGGAGTAATTCTCGTTAACTTATTGTAGCGACGTTGGCTAATGGGTTGCGTGATAAGGCATCTGCTGCTACGTTCACTTTGTCTTTTATGTAGTGAATATTTACATTGTAATTCTGGACTTTACATTTCCATCGTGCTCTCCTTCCAGAGAGAAGTTTTTCTTGGAACATGCCCACAAGAGGCTTGTGGTCTGTATATAGGTGAATTTCATATCCGTACACGAGGTCACGGAATTTCTGTAGA
>JAGKTI010010640.1:0-28054 GCA_018397915.1 Birgus latro
ATATACAGAAAGAGAGTGAGAGAGAGAGAGCTTTTTCGCTGGTTATGACATTTACAAGAGCAGGTGGAAAATGGTCGGAATGATTTTTGTGGAGTGAACGAGCCCAGGCACTTTTGTTTTTTTTGTATTTTTTGTGTGTTTAATGTTAACTGTTTCGCGGGGAGAGGCACTAATCCTCCGCCAATCCACTTGCTGACACGTAGGGAGCACGGACGGGTTGGTTATAAGGTTACCGCCCAGCGAATTAAATGATTTCCTGACTTACTGGAAATCATTTGGCTTGGCATTTATTGGCACTTATTGCAGAGTCACCCTGGAGTAGAGTATCACCACACAGTAATTGGATGCCAGGCGTCCCCACCGACCATAAAGTTGAAACGTGGCATGGGTTTGGATCTCCACACCTCCAGCACAATGATAGTGACCAGTATCGATGCTATGGGTAGTGCAATGAGTAAAGATGGGGGTTTAGGGGATGAAGTGCTTGGAAGGGTACAGCAAGGAAGGAAGGCTACTGGTTCTTTGAAAGCAGTGATAAGACACGGGAAAGTGAGCACGGAAGTAAGAAAGTCGCTGCATGAGTGTTGTGATACCAACTCAGACATATGGAAACCTTGCTGGAAGGAGACAAGCCAAGAAAGAGAGTAGTGGAAATGAATAATTTGAGAGGAGCATGTGGAGTCACATGTAGAGACAGACTGACAAATGAGGACGTGAAGAAGCGTTTTGGTATGGATATTGATGTGACAGAGAGTGTTAGAAGAAATACACTAAGGTGGTTTTGCCATGTGTAGAAGATTGAGAGCAAGAGACTAACGAGGAGAATGTATGTGAGTGAGGTGGTGGGGGAAAGAGGGAGGGGGAGATCGAGGATAAGATGAAGAGATGGAGTGGAAAGATGTATGAGAGGTGGGAGGGTGGGGCAGCGAAATGGCAGGGGACAGGGCAACATGGAGGCGTTTTGTTTGTGGCCACTCCTTCCGGGATTAAGGCGTCTGGCTATAGATAGATAGATTTCTGGATTTGGCAGATAATTGTTTTCAGCTCTGGTAACAGAGAAATAGTCACCCATCCCGCCCGACATATTAAATTTTTCTCGAGTTTGGGTGGCACTGGATGACTTTATTCAGCTTAAGTGGGACATCCTCGAGTTTTAAGTGTTGATGTAATGCTGGAGATGGGAGGAAGAGAAGTCTGAATGGAGGTTAAAGTAGTAGTAATAGTAGCAGTAGTAGTAGTAGCAGTGATAGTAGTCATTTTAAAAGTAGTAATAGCAACAGCAGCAACAACTGCGACAGCAAGTGGGGCAGGTTCATCTGAAAGTAAACCTGGTGGATTGTGGAATGAAGTTGCTTTTGCCCTGCAGGCCATGATCCTCCTTTGGGGGAAAAGAGAGGGAGTTGAGGGACGTTTGTTTAACAGGGCAGTGTAGCCACCTTGTTATATCAGTGCAACCGCGAGATGGCGCCCCTCTCTTGCATCAAAGGTTGAAGTATGAGCTATCTGTCAAGACAAGGCTGAGAGCGCTGTAAGGAGGGACAAATGTAGAGGTGATGAATCAGTGCAGGAGCTGAACGACAGTGATATGAAGCAATGTACTGGATGAGGTGTGAGAGAGTCTGGTTGCATATGCATCTCCACTAGAGGAAATGTGTCTGACTATAGGGTATGGATAAATTCAAGACTTTCTGGTGATGACGTGGTATATTATGTACAGTTAATATACACCACTTATCCACAGATATACATACTGCTCAAGACTATGCTACAAGTTTTTCTTCATCCTTGTGGCATATTATATAAAAGCAATACACACCACGTGCTCCTTATGCACAGATATATAGACTACCCAAGAACGTGCTCCAGGTTATTCCTCCTTCCCGTCCTCCGTCTCAAACGCTTTTCACCTTTTAACCCTTTTAACACGATGGCGTAGATCGGAGCTTCTCCTTGCTACTTGTAGAAAATTTTATTCGTCACAGGAGATTCGCTAGTGCAGAAGGGTTAATATACTATATGCTGTGTAACCCGTACTGTTCGAATATGTTGGTCGTTAGATAAGCATCGATGATAATAATAAATACATAAATAAAATAACTATACAGAGAGAGCTGGATAGATAGATACAGAGGCCGTGTGTCACCCTTCTAGTTCGAAGGGTAAATCGTAAACTAAATAAAACTGCATGGTGACAGATGGTATAATGTGAGCTAAGTGTAACCTACCCGATTCGAAAAGAAAAAAAATGCAAACAAACAAAACTGCCTGGGATAGAAAGATTAAACTATAAGTATACATGCTCATCCAAAAGGAATAAATGATGTACTAACTCCGATATCCTCAATACTGTTAAGGATTAGTGGTCCTGTGATTGTGTCCCTCGTGTTGCTTTTCAGAGCTATGCATCAGTAGTGAAACTCTATCTGGGTAAACTCTTTCGCCTTTGTCGATCACACTATAAGCTTCCAGTTTGTGGAAGTTTGGTATCATTGAAAATATTCATTGTAGTTTCCCGTAGCTAAGTGATCGTTTTCAGCTCTCATTATTGCCAAATGTTATTTTCTGCTATTTCCAATGGGATTTAGTTTGTCACCAACAGTGATAAGGAAAGCAGCTGCCTTTTCATACTCTTCTGCCTGATCGTCGCTATGGGTTATGTAAGAGGCACTCCACCAGTGACAACCTTACATCCCGCTCGGATTCCTTTCATTTTCTTAATGGAATTTCGGCTAAAAGCATCACGAAATCAACTGATAGTGATTATGGCTATCTTTTGTTGTACTTCCCTTGGAAAGGAAAGTTTTGAAAGCTACAAGCCTTTAGCTATTTGTTGTTTCTGTCCACAGTTTTACAACGCAGAAAAAAAGGGGGTGGGGGGAGGAAAAGAGAGGCAGGGCAGGTGGTGAGGTGTACGAGGCACGGGCTGGCAACACAACACACAGAGGAGAGAGAGAGAGATCCAACCATTCCATCCGGCAGTCACGTTCAATGAATCTGATAAAAGACGGTGGTTTGACAGGAGGAGAGAGAGAGAGAGCAAAGTGAAAAGATAAGGGGCTGTGTATCTTGTTGGCATAGAAGACTAAACGCCTTTTCCTCGGCGATGTATTTTGCATGCCAGAACGTAATTCTAGTTACAAGGTTAATGAGACAAACTGTGGATATTTAAGACATATATAACATAGAAATATTATGCAGGTGACATCAGCAAAATAAATCACGGAGGAAGATTGTTGTTGTTGGTCGTGTTGTTGTTCCAATACACCCAAGTTCATGTGACTGTGAACCCAGTGGACTGCTGGCTAAAATTTCCTGTCAGGCAGCCCACCATCCACCTTTCAGAGGGCAGGTGGGGAACTTAGGGACCACCCGGCTATGCTGTTGCCACCACATGAAGGCGTCCCTCTCCAGCATCATGTCAATATTTAGGAGACACATACATCATTTAAAAAAAAAAAAGGGGTGTAATACATTCTGAAGGGAGTAGACTGTAGCACCAGTCAAACAGGGTGGTACTCGCGATGTGGTTGGCAAGCTGGTGAAGGGGAGAGCTGGTCCTGACCATCTCCCTCTGTTGAACATTTTCAGTGCTTTCACTTACACAGAGAATAGGCCAGCATACTCTCTTAATACCTCTACCTTAAACTGTCTACACCACACTACATGCACATTAGATATCACACCTTCTATTTCCATCCCCCTTAGCAGTGGCCACTGCATTAACATCAGCAAACACTGTGATAGCTCGGACTGCGACCACCAGCAGGGTAGGCATAGAGTCCTCCAGGTCGCTATCAAGCGATTGTGCTGACAGTGGCTGCTGCAAACACAATTCGTGCTTTTCATAGGAGAAGCTCAGGAGATCATCAGTGGAGAAGCTCAGGAGATCTTCAATGGAGAAGCGCAGGTTCAGCCCTATACTTCACCAATATCACTGGATTCAGTACCAATCTGATTTTTTTTCTTCAATCAATATCCCCCCTAGCCCTGTTTCTAACAGAATCCCAAGTCTCTCTCCCTGCTGAAGTATCCCCAATTTGTTCTCATGGTTACCATCTTATCACAAACCTCTGTGACAAGAGTGGAACCTGTTGTTATATCACATCTGAATTTGCAGTTGATTCTTTTTGTACTACGACTAATTTTGATTATTCACTGTATAAACTAAATTATCTAAATATTATCAAATATATCTATGTAGTCTATCACTCCCCCAGAAATTACCATCTTGGGTAATTTTAATGTACATGGTGTAGATTGGTTATTGCATTCTGCCAGGACTGACGATACTGGCCTAGAATGCAGCTGTTTGCAGAATCGTTTAATCTCGTGCAGTTGGTAAAGCAACCAACCAGAATACCAGATAATCTTGACCATAATGCCTATCCCTTGGATCTATTCCTGACAAATAATAAGATCAATACAGGATTGAAGAACTGTCGACCACTTGGATCATCCAGTCACAATCTCATCAGCGACATTAGTCAGTTCCCCCAAACCTCCCAGTTCTGAACCCGTCAGGGTGACCTGATAGCACTTTGGTAGGGCAGACTGGGATGGATTCAGAAATTATCTTGCTGACATTCCATTGCAGTCTTTCTTCTCTAATGACATCAGTTCTACCCAGTACCACATTAATGATAATACAAGCTGGTATGGAATTGTTCATACCAAGTCAACAGTTCACTAAAAGACTGGATAGCAACTGTGCCAGAGCAACAGCCCAAAAGTCATTAGCATATAACTCCTATTTAAAATAAAGAAACATCTGAATCACTCAGCCAATTTAAAATTGCTAGAAACCATGCAAAAGCAGTAACAAATCTCGCTAAATCAAACTTTCTTTACAACCAACACTCCTACGGACAATAGAATATTTTTGTCAACTCTCAGTTCGTTCACTGATAAGTTTAACAAGTCATCACCCATTCCTCCACTAAAATCTTCAGACGGTAACTTAACAATGACCCACGTGGTACAGCTGGTATCCTTGCCAGTACATTCACCAGAAGTTCTTCGTTAGAGGAAGTCAGTGAGAGCGCTCCTGTACTAGAACCTGACTATCCCAAAATTGCTCCACATAAAATACAGACCAGGTACGTAATATCCATCCTAGAAAATTTACCAACCAATAAAGCTCCAGGCCCAGATGCAATTCCTCCAATTGTTTTGAAAAAGTGCTCCCCAGAACTTGCTTCTCTTCTAGCTAAATTATTCAGACTATGCATACGTACTTCTTCATTCCCTAATTTTTGAAAAGAAGCCAATATCCACCAAATTCCGAAGAACGGAAGTTCCTCTGACCCCCTCTGATTACCGACCAATAGCTATCACGTCTTCTCTTGTTAAAGTATTCGAAATTGTAATGAATAAGCACATACTGAAACATCTTGAATCCAACAACTTAATGATAGACAGTATGTATTTCTCCACGGAAGATCCACTACTGGTATACTCAATCCCCTGACTCACCCCATCCATAAATCAATTGACCTATATGGAGAAACTCATGCGTAGCCCTTGATATTTCTCATGCTTTTGACAGAGTGTGCCACCGTTCCCTACTATCCAAATTTCCTTGTTAAGGACTAACGTCTTTTGCTCCTCTGATTTCTTCATATCTCAGCGACACAAAGATAAAAGTAGATAATGTACATTCCAATTTTCACTCAGTTAATGCTAGCGTACCCAGAGGATCAGTAGTTGCTTCAACGCTATTCCTAATTCATATTAATGATTTCTTATCCGTCATCCATAATCCCGTCCATTCACATGCAGATGACTCAGCATTTCAAAGTTCATTCACAATTAAACACCCATTCACAAAGTTCAATATCTGGAACCCACAACTCCGTACACCCACCTCCGTATACCAGGGCTAATCTAGGATCACTGAATGGGGACAAAGTCCTCGTCTCTTTTAATGCTAGTAAAACCATATTTATACAGTTTACTAATAGACTGATCTCGCCAGATTTCTATATTACTTTCAATACTACTAATATCTCCAAAGGTATCGAAACTCCCCGTGTTTCAGTTAACAATGCCCTCAGTTGGACGTTTCATGTTAGATCACTTCAGAGAAACTTGGATTATTGTACTGAGTTCGTAGCTTCTTCACTGACGAGCAGTTAGTTTTAGTTTATTAGAGTCTTGTGTGCCCTCTGCTGGAATATTGTTCACCCTCGTGGAATGAATGTGGACAGGCAGCACTAAAACAACTAGACAAAATTCAGAAAAGCTGTTAAATTATTAATAACCCTGCTGTTACAAATAAACTACCTCCCCTACAGGTAAGAAGGAATGTTGCCTCCCTTGCATTATTTTACAGATACTTTTATGGCAAATGCTCAGACGAAGTTGCATTTATTGTACCACCTCTCCATGCCTTCCCCTGTGCTACACGGGCATCTGGTAGCACTCATGACCGAAATGTCACATTGCCATATTGCAGAACCTCCGTCTGTTAGAAATCTTTCATTCCTTGAACTGCATCTATTTGGAACTTACTTTCCCAGATTTGTTTCCCCCCAAACTTCAACCTGGAGTTGTTCAAGTCCAACTGTTATAGATTTGTTTAATGAATGGAGGACACCAGTAATCTGGTGTATTGATTATTATTCTTTTTAAATTTATTTTTCGTTCCTTCGTTCTGTTATTGTAAAAAAATGCTAGGTGGTCCGTTAGCAGTGCTCCACAACAAACTCACCTGGTAGTAACTTACGTGTCACGGGGACGAATCTATCTTCTAGTGCTGGCATGGGTGTGCCATGGGCAGCAGGAAACGAATAAATGATGCAGGATACACATTGATAACGCTCACCGTGCCGTCCGTGCGACTTAGGAGAAATTACCGGCGGAATGGTTGAGGAGCATTATAATTATATGGACCTTCCTTTATATCTCGAAGGGAGAGTTACAGGCGTAGGTATTATGTTCTACCACAACCCTGTTATGATAGCTGGGTATGATACTCGTTGCGTTGTGGTATAAGAAAGTTTATTTACAGAGATCTTATATACAGATGCGCTCCTCACCAACGCTTCCCTCAGACTAGCTCCATGTGTCGAGCGAGGCTGGGAAAGCAAGCTAGGTTAGCGTTTTTTACGATCTAACAGTGGGGGTACACAGTGGGGGGCACAATGTGACAGGGATGAAGGGTGATATGAAGTGGGACGAGGTGTCGTTGATGAGTAGGGACAGAAGCGTCAGGAGGGAATTTATTTAGCCCGTGCCTCACAGGCAGCATCGTCTGACAACAAATATGTAGATATATACATGCAGACTCGTGCATACATGCATACATATATACATACATAAACGGAAAGACAGACAGATCGATAGACTGATCGATAAGCAAAAAGACAAACGCAGATACGCATAGAGGAACTGGAAGTGGTGGGATGTCGACCGCCAGGAAGACCTAAGAAGACCTGGAAAAGTGTTGTAACGCAAGATATGGAAAGACTGGGTACTGGAGAAGATTTAATCCAGGATAGGAAGCAGTGGAGAAAAGCCATTCCACGTCCAACTCCAGATTGAATATGGGAACAGAGGGACGAGAAATGAAGATGATGATGATGATAAATATACATATTTATTTATTGATTTATTTATTAAGGAAGCAATACTTTCTCCTGGTGGGAAGTGGAGTCTAATAAGGAAGATGAATCCCAGTGCTGGGATGAACATTTTGTTTATTTTTGGGGAACGTTTCGGCTTTAGCCGTCATCAGCTAAAAGAAATTGACATATTTCTTAGATCTGCCAGAGAGAGTAAAAACCAATGAGATTTAAATTTCTCAATCAAGTGAGTATACAAGCTAATTCATAATGAGAAAAAATGGAAAGGGTGTGCCTTATTACTTAACACGTAGGTCAGCAGTCAGGTAATATGTGCTGGTAGAAGGTGGTCGACTGTTAAAATGTTAAACATGGCTTAAAAAGTTAAAATTATGCATTTAAAAAATGCTTAATAGTGAGGTGGAGTAGTTGCAGACTCCTGTGGATGGCATGTGGAGCTGAGTGAGAGTCTCTGCTGCTCGTCTTGATGTGTCGTTAAGGGAAGTGTGGAGAATGGAGAAATCACTTCTATACATTGGGTGGCCTGAGGCTTCAGAGTGTTCACGGATCTCTGAATAGCCGGGTTTAGTTAAAGAGAGACCCGTTCTGTGTGACGTTCGAAGATGCTCCGAAATCCTGGCGGAAAGGTGTCGTTTGGTTTGACCAATTTAAGTACAATTACATCTATTACATTTATTGTGCACCACCGGTGACATCAGAGAATCGTGGATGCGGTCCTTGAACTTGAAGTGGTTGGATAGCATTGTTGATGGTTTAAATACTATCCTCAGTGATACCTGTGGGTAATATTCAGAGATGAGTTTCCTGATTCTATTCTTTACTCCAAAGGAACGAGGTCCTAAAAAAGATGTTACACAATAAGCAAGAGCTTTAGGAGCAGTCTGATCTTGTAAGGGAGGGGACAATAATTTGTTTACCCTTTTTGCTATGTGTGTTTCAGTGAAGTGTAAAGGTAAACAGTTTAGTTTTAACGTTTCGTAAATTATTTAATTCCAAGTGAAAGTTTTGGCAAGTTGAACAAATGTTTAATTCCCTAGTTATATCAGGATCTTTTTAAATTGTACAGGGATGTTGAAAGTGATTTTAGTTGTCAAAAGTGTATGAGGGCTTACGACAGACGGAGGTGCTAAATGAGTTATTTTTTGAAATACTTGTTGAAAAAATAAATAACTCAATTATCATCTCCATATATCGTAAGCCTACATACACTGATTTGACAACTAGATTCACTTCTAACATCCACGTGCAATTTAAACAGAACGTGGTATATACTTTGCTAACTAGAGCATTTAACATTAGGTCAGCTCACAAAAACTTTCCCTTGGAATTAAATAATTTACGAAACATGTTAAAACTAAACGGTTTTCCCTTACACTTCAACGAAATACTCATAGCTCAGATTGTTCCTAAAGCTCTTGTTTATTTTGTAATCCCTTTTTAAGGACCTCGTTCCTTTGGAGTGAAGAACAGAATCAGGAAACTCATCTCAGAATATTATCCACAGGTATCACTGAGGATAGTATTCAAACCATCAATAGTGCTATCCAACCACTTCAAGTTCAAGGACCGCAAGCGGATTCCCTGCCTAGTTCCCGTGGTTGCAGACCTCTGGTCAGTCTCTATCTTGAAATGGACTCTGCCTCATAAAGAAAGATTTTCCGTCGTTTTACCGGGTTTTGTCCTGCTTTACCAACTTCTGCTTGGACTGTCTCAGAAAGATAGACGTCCGTCTGACTGTGCGTGTGTGTGTGTGTGTTTTTTCGGCCTGCCACTTAGAGACCCTGCCATAGTACGAAGCCGAACCCTGAAGGAGTACCGTTAGGGTACATCCATGAAGGGGGGCCTTAGAGGCCTGGTTAAAAGAGGCAGTATGGGTAGGCCCTGGTAGATTAGGGAAGTCCCTCACGTGGTAGTGACGGGGTCTCCCGCGACGCCCTTTATATGTAGGGAATTGGCCGATTTTTCTGTCTTTTGCATGGATGAGTGTGTGTCTGTGTTGTCTGTGTGTGTCCTGTGTGTGTGTGTGTAGTCTATTTCTTTGTCTGTTTGTGAGTCTGCCTGCTACTGTGTCATGGAGGCACCTCAGGGCACCCGATCTTCGGTGCCCTCCCACATCCCCTGAACTATGTCTCAGAGGTTAGGTCCTGCTCAGCCTCCTAGCACTAAGGGGTGTAAGAAGGAGAGACACCCTTCCACTTCCAGCTCTCACTCCTCTGCTACTGGGTAGGCCTGCCCCTCCCTGCCTGCTGTCTCGGCTCCTGGTCCTAGCTTTTTGTCTCGGCCTGCCACCTTCACCTTCCCTTCCACAGCTCGGCCAGCGAAATCCACTCGCATCCATGAATGGATGGCTGTGGAAAGCAATGCTCCTGTCATCCCTCTCGCCTCCAGTGCTGCTGCTCCTGCCCATACTGACGACGAGGGCTTCACACTTGTCTGCAGTAAGAGGTCCAGGGATCGTAAGCAGGGAAATGGTCACAGTCCTGCAAAGTGCTCAGGGATTCCTCACAGGCCTCATGTTGCTGCTCGACCCTCGATGACTATGGCTGTGCCGACTCCACCCCCCTCTTCGTTCCCAGCTTTTTGTGTGCCTCACCAGGACGACCATGCGACGAGTTACGATGCAGTAGCTGCTCTGGAACACCAGCTGCCAGGTCTCAGGACCTCCAACGTCATTGGCAAGGACGGGAGCTCCGTTTTGGTGCTGAAGGATGAGGCATCTTACAATAAACTCCAGGCAGCAGCTTAGGACGAGGCCTCCCCCATCAAGATTGCCGAACTGAGTCCAGGGCAGCGGTCGACAAGGACGATCGTCATGGGATATTCCCTGAGGATGCCAGTTGACCTCCTTTTGTGCCACACTCAGGTGGAAGAGGCTACTCGGTGCCAAAGGATGTGCACAAAGGGGGGAGACACGTCAGGTCCTTGACACCCTCCACAGTCCTCTACTGCTGTCCACTGACCTAGGGAACTGGGGGGTCATTTCCTTCATCCCTACTCTCCCAAGCCACTCCACTGCTACCAGTGTCAGAGGTATGGGCACCACAGCGCCACCTGCCACAGGCCTGTCATTTGGGGAATGTGCAACGGGCCACACAAGACAGAGCACTTCCTGGCAAAGTTCAAGACCAAGGAGGCAATCACCTCCCCAACTGCTCTGGCCTACACCACGTGTGGCACCACAGCTGCCCCACCAGAGCTGCACACGTCCTGCAGGGTCAGGAACGCCAGGTGGCCTGGGTTCAACAGCAGCAAGCTGCCAATGCCACGCCTGCACCTCCAGGGACCTTTGCCTGGGGAGAGCAGCGCCATGCAGCAGGGCCTCCTCCTCTGGCTGTAGACAAGACAGCTTTTCTGCCTCTTCCATCTGCTCTCACAGGTCAGACTGTGACTGTGGAGGTTCATCACCCCACACCGGCCACAGCCCCACCATAGACCAACACTCCTGCTCCCGCTTCGCCCTCCAGCACAGACTCTCCCCCGGTTCTCTTCACTGTGGAGGAACTGCAGGTGTCTGGAAAGGAGATAGCTCTGAGCTTGGCTCAGTTACTAGAGGCGGTCCTTGGCAAGAGCGTCAACATGACGCCCCTGATGATTGTGGTCGACAAGGCCCTTGTGAACATGGTGGAGGCAAAGAGGCAGCTTCGCCCCTCTCTCTCTGCTCCTCGACCTTCATCCTTCACCCTGTCAGCCAGGGCCAAGGTGCCTTCTGGTCTGTTTCCCCAGCATCACCGTCGAAGCCAGGTCACCAACTCATCAGGGCACGCCCCTGCCTCAGCAGTGGTAGAGGCAAAGCACAGGGCTCCATGTCTCCAGCAGGAGACTGCTTGCCCTCGAGGCCCGATCACACCTTCACCAGGGCTCACCTCAGCCTCAGCAGTGGTAGAGGCAGAACACGGAGCTCCAGGCCCCCTGCACAAGACCACACACCCTCAAGACCCGGTCACCAACTCGCCAGGGCTCACCCCAGCCTCAACAGCGATAGAGGCAGAGTGGGGGGCTCCGGGTCTACAGCAAGATACAGCTCACTCTTCACAGTCCCAGACAATCCTGCCCATCTCCGAGTCTTGCAGTGGAACTGCCTAGGGGCTTGGAGCAAGCTCACCCACCTCTAAGAGGTGGCTACCAGAGAGGATGTGCATGTCATCCTCCTACAGGAGACACTCCTTCTTTGGGACTCCACTTTCAGATTCGGTGGCTTCAAGGGTCACTTTCTCCCCCAGAACTGGAGTGCTACGAGGGGATGTGATGTGCTGTCCTCATTAGGGATCGCATCCTCTGCTCTGAATACGACCCTCCTGTGTACTGTGGAGAGGGCATGGAGGTGCAAGGTGTCGTCCTGCAGCTCGCCACCACCTCACTTAACATCTTTAAAGCATACAGGAACCAAGACAGCACACTCGATCTGGGTGAGATCCTGACCCTTGCCACGGCAGAATCTACATACATCGGTGAGGACCTAAATGCCCAACACCCTATCCTCTCCTCACCCCTCCCTGCCAGCAAGGCAGGGTGGCACCTCGCTGTGACCTTCGAGGAAATTGTGGGTGTTACCTTCCTGAATGACCTCTCTGAACCCACCCACATCAGGGGTGGTAGGGTGGACCTCTCCTTGTCTCCTTATCTTTCGCCAGCGTGTCGACGTGGTCCCTGCAACGTTGCTCACCAGCAATCACTTTGCTATGGTGACGGAACTGCAGGCGGCAATCATACCACCCCCTCTGCCGCGGCCCCGCCCCCCCCCCCCATACTGGGACCTGCACAGAGCTTGCTGGCGAGAGTACGAGCAGACTGTAGAGGGCCTACTGAGAAATGCCATCTCCCCGCCTTCCCTCGAGGATCATGCTGAGCATGTCACGCTTATTCTCCGACGCACTGGTGTAGACAGCATTCCCCTCTCCAAGCCCCTCACCTCTCTCGTCAAAGACCATTTGTTCTATGACGAGAGAGTCCATGAGCTGAACCACCAGCTGAACGGTGATCACAAGGCTCATCGGATGCGGCCTTCCTCCAGCACCAGGAATTACCTGGCTGCAATAGCGCAATACGCCTAGCATGAAAAGCAGCGTCTAAGGGACGAGTCTTGGACACGATGGTGTAGGTCTCTCAATTCGCACTCCTTCCTGAAGGATATGTTGATGAGCATCAAATGCATTTCTGACAACCTGCCCCTCAAATCCCTTTCTCATCTCAATCCTGCAAGAGAGGCCAATCGTTTTGCCTCTCACCTCGCCAAGAGGACCTCACCCACTAACCTTCCCCAGTCAGTCAGGGATGTGCAGACACGGCTCAGGGGACCACGCAGGGCCTTTCTTGATGCTGCCTGTTTATGCCCCGATGACACTGATGAGCTCTTCACTGATGGGGAACTGGACCAGGCCCTCCACTGAAAGAGAGACACAGTCTCAGGCTCCTTGCACGATCGGGACAAAGGGAGAGCTCACATCCTTGATCTTGTCAATCACCCGTGGGTGGAAGAACGCCTCCCTGGATCGTGGAAGACCGCCATAATTCATCCCATCCCCAAGCCACATGATCCAGCTGTGATGCGGCCCATCTCACTACTCAGCTGTATCACAAAGATGGCTGAACACCTCCTCATTTCTTGCCTTGCCTAGAAATTGGGCCCATTGGACCTGTGGCTCTTTGCCTACCTCCCTACACCCTGCAGTGCCTTGACTTTTTTCTGGGCGAGTTGAGAAATGGTCGATGTATGCCTGTCCTCCTAGGCGTCTGTGGTATACTCCTCTCCTGGATCCACGATTTCTTTGTCGGACGTGCTGCCAGTGTCTGCTTTAAGGGGCAACTCTCCCCTTCCTATACACATATGAATGGAACACCTCAAGGCAGTGTGCTCAGTCCTCTCTTGTTTAATGTCCTCGTTGAGAGCCTGCTGTCAATTGACTTCGGCAGGGACATCACTCTGCTCTGCTATGCCAATGACCTGGCGCATGTCTTCTTCCATAGGAACTGCTACGACTGGGCCTCAACTGCTCTAACCTGCCTCAATGGCACATGCTGCGAACTGGGCTTCAAAATTAATCTTGGGAAGACCAAGTTCATGCCCTTTGGTCTACAACCCCCTGAGTGTCCACTCTTCCTCAGGGTTCACCAGTTTTATCTTGTTCGCAGTCATCAGTACTTGGGTGTGTGGTTTGACAGTCACCTGTCCTTTTCCATTTAGGTACGGCACCTAAGGGAGCGGGCCACCCCCAGAATCACAGCGCTCAAAACCCTCTCACGCCAGAGCCTAGGTGCCTCATATCGTGTCCTCGGGAGCATCTATGCCTGCCACCCTATGCAAGGATGGCCTACGGAGGATGGCATCTCTCTGGACTCTGGGAACAGTCGGGTATTTCACCAACGGGTCCATTACTGCTGAGGGATCTGCAGGTGCCACATTTGTCTCTGATGGTCGTGTCAAGACCTGGCGGCTCCCTTTTGGGGCCGTGGTGTACGGGACGGAGCTTGTCACAATTTTAGGCGCCCTCAGACACACCAGCTCCCACCGCCACCAATGTGTGGTCATCCACACTGACTCGCTCTAGTCTCTGCACGGTCTCTGTGCACGACATTTCACTGACAATGTGAATCTGCTGACCTCTAAACTAGCAGTTGCTGACTCCATCACTCAAAGTAGAGGGGAAATCCACCTGCAATGGCCGCCCAGCCATGTGGGTATCGCCGGTAACGAGCACGTTGATGCCGCCATTCGCTCCGCAATGCACCACCCTACCATCACCTTCCTTCTCAGGACAAGCTATTCTCTGCTCAAATGTGGAGTCCACCGCACCATCCTCCAGCTCACGTAATCTGATCATGAGACACAGGTGGCAGAGGGTTCTTGCTCTGCCACCTTGTATGCTAGGACCACAAACTACGAACCCCTCGAAACTCTCCCTCAAACGCCTAATTCACTCGCAGTACGATTACGCCACCTACAGCTCAGCTACCCTTGCTATGCGCAAATAGCTGGGATTGCCCCTGAACCATGCCCTCACTGCCACAAAATTGCAGACTGGCCACTCCTCCACTTCCTGCTTGACTGCCCCTCCACTGTCACCCTTCGCTCCACCTTAGCGGGCAGACTCATAAGGAGGGTCTCTCCCTTTGCCACTGCCGCTGAGATCATTGCCCTTACCCCCTTCTCAGTCTTGCTTGACACTGTCTCCACCTGCCTTCCACCTCGTTACCCATTCCCTCACCAACATCCACTGCTCCACTCACATGGGCTTTATTTATCTGTGTCCACACTAACTTCATGGGTGGACCAATCCACCCCACCAGCCAGCAACTCTCTTTGAGCCCCATCACTTGTCAAGATTTGCTCTGGCGGGCCCTTATGTGGCCCGGTCCTCCCAGAGGAAGTAAATCTGAACAACAACAACAAGGACCGCTTCCACGATTCTTTGATGTCATCGGTGGTGTACAAGTTTAAGTGTAGTAGACGTAATGCTACATATATTGGTCATACCAAACGACGCCTTGCCACCAGGATTTCGGAGCATCGTGGAACGTCACACAGAACAGGTCTCCCTATAACGAAATTCTGCTGTTCAGTGATCCGTGAGGAATAGACTGTAGCACCAATCGAGCAGGGCAGTACTCCCAAGGTAGAGGGAAAGCTGATGACAAAGAGAGCTGGAGCTCCTGTTTCAAGAGCCCTTGGGACTAGTTGCTGACCATCCCCCTTTGCTGAACTTTTTTCAGTGTCTCAGTAACACAGAGAGTAGGCCAGCATGTTTTCCAACACAAGTTTCTCTAACAGTCAACACCAGACTACATGCATAATACACACTACACTTCCTTTTCAAAAACTTCAAACAAAAATCATGGCATCTCAATACATAGCCTTGGAGTTCCCAGGGGAGGGGGGGACAATAAGTGCCCAAACCATCCGTCCCCTCTCCCGGTGACGACTCAACGAGCTGCCTGGAACCACTGTCTGACTCACTGCTTCATTTCTGCAACATTCGTGGCCTTTCCTCTAACTTTTGCTCTGTTGAGCTCCACCCCTCCTCCTCTAAACCTCACATTCTCTTCCCAACTGAGACTCAGCTGTCTGAGGCAACTGATATCAAACCCTTTTTTGTATCCTCCTACATTTCAAAGCCAAAGGTGACTGTTGTGTATATATACACAACAACTTATCTTGCTCTCGTTTCCTGAACTTGATTCTTCTGAATTCTCTACTCTCTGGCTTTGGCTTTCCTGTCATTCTCTGACTAAATATATCTTCGCTGTTTACCTATCCCCTAATTCTACTGACTATGAAAAATTCTTCGACTGTCTTACTTCTATGTAGGAATACATTGCATCCATTTCCCCTTTCTGTGAAATCTCCATTGTAGATTTCAGTGTTCACCACCACATTTGGCTCTCCTCTCCTTTCACTGATCCACCTGATGAACAAACCTACATCTTTTCTATTCTTAATGACCTAGAGCAGCATGTACACCACCCGACCCGTATCCCTGACTGCCTTGGAGAGAGCTCCAACATACCTGACCTCTTCCTTACAACTAATCCCTCTGTTTACACTGTTAATCTTTCCTCTCCGTTGGGCTCCTCCAATAACAACCCTATTACCTTAACCTGTCTTATCGTTCAGGTAGAGCCTGTGGACCCTCCAAAGAAACGTCGACTGTGGCACTTTGGAGCTGCAGATTAGGAGGCCCTCAGGCGGTATTTCTGTGATTTTCCCTGGAATTATTATTGCTTCCATGTCCAGGAGCCATCTGAGTGTGCCTTGCGCATTACGGAGGGTATTCTCTCATATCCTTTGGCTAATGCAAGAAAGCTTTGATTTAATCATGCTTGCTCTAATGCTTTCCACAACAAGGAGACGGCCTACAAAGGATACCAGATCCAACCCACCCCTGAATCACATCATTTTTATGATTCTGCCCGAAATCTTGCTAAGTTTGTTCTTTGCTCTGCTTAAAATAATTTCATCCGTACTAAATACTCTCAACTCTCCATCCTGAATTCTTCCTGCTCCTCCTGGCACCTTGCCAAAAACCTTTCTAACAACTTTACTTCATCATCCTTCCCTCCTCTTTTCTACTTTGATGGTTCTGTAGCTATTTCTTCTACAGATAAAGCAGATCTCTTCGCTCAGACTTTCTCCTCCAATTCCACCTTAGACAATTCCGGTGCTGATCCCCCATCACTTCCCCCCTCAGACTTCCTCATGGTTGACACTAAAATTTCTTCAGCTGATGTATTTTCTGCCATCACTGGCCTCAGTACTAACAAAGCATATGGGCCTGATGGAGTCCTTCCTGTTGTCATTAAGAACTGCACTTCTGTGCTTACTTCCTGCCTGGGTAAACACCTTTACCTTTGTCTATCAACTTGTACCTTTTCTTCCTGGTGGAAGTTTGCTCTCATTCAGCCAGTCTCAAAGATGGGTGACAATTCCCAAGCCTCTAGCTATCGTCCAATTGCTTTAACATCCTGTGTCTCAATAGTTTTTGAGTAAATTCTTAATAGAAAAATTTTAAAGGATCTTTCCTATCACAACCTTCTTTCTGATCGGCAGTGTGGGTTCTGTCAGGGACGCTCCACCTACCGTTCAGACTCCTGGTCATCCTCCTGTCGGGACTTTGGCGAAAGCTTTGCCATTGCTCTTGACATCTCAAAGGCATTCGATCGAGTTAGGCATAAATCTTTAATTTCCTAACTGCCCTCTTACGGTCTCTATCTTCTATCTGTGCCTTCATCTCTAGCTTCCTTTCCGGTTGTTGAATAGCCACTGTTGTAGACTGCCATCGTTCTTCTTCTAGATCTATCAACAGTGGTGTTCCTCAGGGCTATGTCGTATCACCAACTCTTTTCCTTTTATTCATCAATGACCTTCTAAACTTTACATCTAACCTTATCCACTCGTACACTGATGACTCCACCCTTCACCTTTCCATTCGGTTCCCGCAAAGTTCATCTCAGCAGTTTCTACGACAAACAAGGGATGAGGTTATGGCACACCTAACGTCTGACTTGGCTCGTATATGTGACTGGGGAAAAAATAATCTTGTTGTTTTGAATGCATCAAAGACTCAGTTCTTACACCTACTAGTATCAACCCGACAAAATCTTCCACTGGAGCACCCACTAATGTTTAAAAATATCCAGCTCAGTCCTGCATGATCCTTGATCATGCCTGGGATTTCATTCACTCGGGACCTCTCTTGGAAAGCTCATATTACATCTCTTGTAAAGTCTGCTTCCAAGAGTTTGGGTGTGCTAAGCTAACTCCATACCTTATTTAGCCCTATACAGTTGTTGACTTTATACATGGGTTTTATTCGCCCCTGTGTAGAGAACAAATCTCATGTGTGGGGAGGCTCCAAACATACAGCTCTTCCCAATAGGGTGGAGTCAAAGGCTTTTCGTCTCATTAACTCTCCTCCTCTTATTGGCTCCCTTCAACCTCTGTCTCTTCGTCGCACTGTTGCATCTTTATCTCTTCTTTCGCACCTTCAGTTGTCACTACTTCTCTGAACTGTCTGCTTGCATCGCTCCACCTCTACGACGGGCGTGTAGCACCCGTCTAGTAACAAACTCTCTTCCATTTTCTGTCCAACTCTCTAATGCAAGAGTTAACCGTTTCTCCCAGTCCTACATTTATGCAACAGGTTAGCTCTGGAATTGTCTCCCTCTGTCTGTAATTCATGCTAGCTATGATCTCCAGTCTTTCAAACGCAATGTATCCAGGTATCTCGAAATGAACGGATCTTGAATCTGGCTCTCTCTTGTATTTTTTTATGTTTTTCTTGGAAGGAACATTTTGTGGGCTCCTGGCCTTTGGTTCCTACTTCCTAACATTAAAGAGAAAAAACAAATCTCAAGTCTCAGGCCACGCATTCTCCACACTTCCACCTCCACAAATCAACCTTGGGTATCTGTGACTCCTCCACGCCTTTTTTAAAAGAATAATTTTAAGCCATTTTCAGCATTTTAACAGTTGACCACGTTTTATCAATACATATTACCTGACTGCTGACCTATGTGCTAAATGGTAATGCACTTACTTTCCATTTTTTTCCTCATTATGAATTTACCTGTATGTTAACTTGATTGACAAATTTAGATCTCATTGGCTTTTATCCTCGGTAGTAGATCTAAGTAATATATCGTTTCTTTAAGGCTGATGATGGCTAAAGCCGAAATGTTCCCAATAAATAAACAAGATGCTCATCCTTGCGGTGGTATTTATCTTCCTTATATATACTGTATATATTATTTATATTGAGAGAGAGAGAGGGAGAGAGAAAGAGAGATAGGTGCAGAGACAGACTGGCTGATTAATTGGTTGCTTGGCAGGCAGATAGAGATACATAATATATGAACAGATCCTATCCTTCGTGCCATATCCTTAACAACCTATCCATCCGTTGATATCATATTCTTAGTGTCTTATCTTTAATGTCCTGTCCCTCTGTTTTTGTCCTATCCTTAATTTGCTATCACTAACATCTTATCGTCGGTATACTGTCCCATTGTCTGTCCTTCCCCCGTTTCATGTCCCCAGTGTCCTGTCTTCACTGTCCTATACTTAATGTCTGTTCCTCAATGATTTATCCTTAGGCTCCTGTCCTCAATGTACCATCCTCGTTGCCCCATCAGTTAGTAATCTCAGTGTCCCTATCTTAAGTGTCTTATCATATAGTAAGTGTCCTATCCTTACTGTCCTATCCTAGTCTCCTATTCTTAGTGTTATATCCTCAGTGTTCTACCTTCAGTGTCTTATCCTTAGTGTTCTCTCCTTAGTGTCCTATTCTCAGCGTCCTATCCTCAATGTCCTATCCTTTGTGCCTTATCCTCAGTGTCCTATCCTTTGTGCCTTATCCTCAGTGACCTATCATTTGTGTCTTATCCTCAGTGTCCTATCATCTCTGTCCCATCCTTGATATCCGGACATCAGTGTCCTGTCCTTATTGTCCTGTCCTTAGTCTCCTTCTTTTAGTGGCTTAGCGTCCTGCCATAATTGCCCTGTCCTTAGCGTCCTACCCTCAGTGTCCTATCCTCAGTATCCTCCCCTTAGTGTCGTCCTCAGCTCCTGTCTTCATTGCCCTACGTATTAGCTCCCTATCTTTAATGACGTATCCTGTGTCCTGTTCTTAGTGTCCTGTCCTTAGTGTCCAGTCTTTAGTGTCCTATCCTTAGTTCCCTATCCTTAATGGCCTATCCTCAGTGCCCTGTATTTAACGTCCTATCCTTAGTGTCCCATCCGTAGCGTCCTGTTTTCAGTTTTGTCTAAGTCTCAGTGTCCTTTTTTTAAGAATCCTAATATCAGTATCCCATCGTAAGTGTAAAATCAGTAGTCTCCTATCCATAAAGTCCAATCCCTAGTGTCCTATCCTCGGTGTCCAGTCCTTAGTGTCCCGCCATTAGTGTCCTGTCCTTGTTTACACAGCCATCTTCATTTATATCGCTTCCAGACACTTCACACCCAAATCAGAATCTAATTTACTGTAATCCTAGGCTGGTGTGTGTGTGTGTGTGTGTGTGTGTGTAGAGCAGCCAAAACTGGAAAAAAGGATTATTTTGTTGATTGCTGAAAGGATTGTTGGAATTGGGTCCCAGATAGGCCGGTCTTAATTTCATGTTGATTGAAATTTCCTGAAGGGTTGTTTTGGCCCCTAATAATTGTCTACATTGGTGATACATATCCCAGTCGCGGAGAAATACGGTGGGGCGTTTACTTGGAATCTCATACACATCTACAGAGAGAGAAGGGGGTGGGGGAGGCATTTACAGTCTGATGCCTGTCACTTCCTTGATGCTCCGAACAAACAATTTTATTCAGTAAAATATGGTGTTAGTTGCCGTGGTGGTGGAGGTTGTGGTAGTGGTGGTAGTTGGGATGATGGTGGTGATGGTAGCTGTGGTGGTGGTGGTGGTGAGGGAAGCTGTGGTAGTGGTGCTGGTAGCTTTGGTGGTAGTGATGGTAGCTGTGACGGTGGTGGTTGTGTTGGTAGTGGTGGTAGATGTGCTTATGATGATGGTGATGTTGGTAGCTGTGGTGGTGGTGGTGGCTGTGATGACGGCGGTAGTGGTAGCTTTGTTGGTGGTGGTGGTGGTGGTGGTGGTGATAGCTGCTCAGAGTTGGATTCAAAGCTAATCGCGGCTTTCAAACAGCTTTCATTTGGACAAGTGCTGAGCGTCCCAGTAGGACTTCGAGGCGCTTGAAAATAAAAAAAATAAAAATTACGACAGAACAAAACAATAAGTGATATCAGATTCTGTGGAGATTTCATTATTGTAGACCTTAACCAAAATCCATAATGAATAGGGTCTCTCTCTCTCTCTCTCTCTCTCTCTCTCTCTCTCTCTCTCTCTCTCTCTCTCTCTCTCTCTCTTCCCATCCCAGCTCCATTTTTCCCGCCTCTTTATCAGCCTTAGGTGATATTCCTTTTTTTTCCCCTTTTTTTTTTCTTTTACACGCGCCTCTGGTTTATCGTCCACCATTTTTCCTGTGAATAATGAGGGGAGGCAAGGAGATACATAGAAAAAGAAGGGCAAGGAAAATACGATCATAAAAGTAAGGAAAAACGGGCCGATTTTGATTATGACAGTGCGAATAAAGGAAGAATATCTTCTGCTCGACATAAACAGCCATAAACAGCGAGATAGTTTATTGGGGCAGAAGGGTTTAGTAGGTGGACTGAAGTAGTGTTGGTGATTGATGAGGCGGATTGGGCTCATGGTGGGGTCACGTGTGGTGGATTGGGGTAAAGGCAGGTTTTATTGAGGTGGATTAGAATAATGAGGGTTTTGCGGTGGATGGACTGTGGTGAGAGAGGGATTTGTGCGTGGGACTGGGGTAAAGCCAGTGCTTGGTGCAATAAATATAGATAATGATGGGCCTTCGTGTAATGATCTGAGGTAAAGGTGGTGTTGTTTGTTATCGCCCATCTTTACAAGGCAGAGCGATAATGTTTTTGCCCGCCTGTGTATGGTGAAAGTTTTGGTCGAATTCGAAAATGGGCACTTGGGGTCAAGGTAAAGGTCACCAAATGGCTGCCAAAGGTCAACTAGTTTTTATCGCCCGCCTTTAGCACCATTATATCTCATGAACGGCTTGAGCTATCAACATGAAACCTTCAGGGTATGAAAATATGGCCAAAATATTAGCCAAGCAAGAAATGGGGCTCGGGGTCAGGGTCAAGGTCGCCAAAATGGCTGCCAAAGCTCAACTAATTTTTATTACCCGCCTTAGTATCATTACATCTCACAGACGGCTGGAGCTATCAACTTGAAACCTTTAGGGTATCAAGATATGGCCAAAATCTTGAACTTAGCCAACAGCATACGATTACCATTCGGCTCCCAAATGCTTTTCTTTCAGTGAGGATGACTTCATTGGATGAGGATTTTGCTGAGGTCAAATATGGAGGTCACAGAGCTTGGTGGGATGCAGTGGGATGGCGTCAGGATTTGATTGGATAGATTGAGGAGGGATGCAATGGGATAATATCATGTTTTGGTGGGGTGGATTGGGGCTTATTGGGTACACTGAGCTAAAGGAGGGGTTTGTTGTGGTGGATTAGGGCAATGGGGGGTTCGTTGGCAGGATTGGGGTATTGCCGAGGTTTGTTGGGAGGATTGGGGTATTGCCGAGGTTTGTTGGAGTGGACTGGGTTAAGAGGGGTTTCGTGGGGTTGATATGAGTACCGGAGGCCAACATGGAGATCGGCAAGGGTAATGGTGGGGTTTCGTGGGGTGGACTGGTGTAACGGTGGGTTTCCGTGAGTTTGATTGGGGTAATGGCGGGATATTAAAGGATTAAAGAATCCCCGAGCTAGACCTTACAATGAGATCATATAGCCCCGCTAGGTAACAGGAGGGCGCTACAATGGCGGGATATGTAAGAATGGATTGATGTAATGATGGGCTTTGTTAGGGTGGGTATGGATAATTGCAGAGTTTGGAGAAACGGTGGAGTTTTGGTGGGGCTGATTACGGTAATTGTGGGGTTTTGGTGAGTAGATTGGGGAATTGGCAAGACATGGCAGGTGGGTTTCGGTAATGTGGGTGTTTCGTGGGGTGGATATGGGTAAAGGCAGGTCTTGTTGAGTTGGACTGAGCTTTCCTATCGAATACATGAGACAGACAATAAATATGTGCTACGTCTCAGTCTTCCCGTAGAGTACAACATGCACCAATCGAATTTACTTCTTGGTCACCAGTTACTCATGTATGAACAGGGGAGGAAGGAGAGGGGTAAGGGAAACTTTATCCAAGTGTATCATCGGCCCAAGAACTGAACTCCATGAAGGTATGACAAACTATGTTTAAGAATACAGTATGATCTGCCGAGAAATGGAACTGAATATTTCCAGTTCGAAGAACCTTCCTAAGCTCAGAAAGACTTAGCTTTGTTCTCTGTCTACAGTATAAAGGACTATCTTTGTTATGTTATGATACCCCCTAAGTGAGAAAACATGGACAGATAACCATTTTACTATTTTCACTTACTTTCCCCTTGTCTGGAGCAGACATCTGTCGTTTCGCAGCTAATTTCACGTAGCTCAGTGCCAAAATAAGACAATACCAAGGGCTTTACAACCTTTCCATTGCTCTTTTTTTGCGACTAGCATTGTATTATAATGTCAATGTCTTCTTACATCTCAGTATTCAAGATGAACAAATGGCAATTTAAGGTCAAATTAGAGTAAAAGGAGAATAACACTGGAGTCTTCGACACCAATAGAACGACGAAAAGCAAAGGGAGGAAGTTTTGAATAAAAGATACAGCTATGGATATGATACAGTGAGGAAATTTACGAGAAGGATGGAGAGAGAGTGGGAGAAAATATAAACTGTAAAAAAAAAAAATATCTTGAATCTGATCAGACCGTTGACTATTGCTTCATTTATTTTCTCCAGACTATGTTAGTACATTTAGAGAGACTTTGGGGATGGAAAAGAAGAGGAGTTTCTCTTCACCCTGGAATAAAAATCCAGACCGCTCGATTTATTCTAGGCATGTTGGTGGCTGTTTCAATACATCCTTTTTAAGTATCCCAATTGCGTTTCCTGGTAACTATAAGGTCAAATAAACCGCTATGCCTGGCTGAATTGAATATATCGATAATGGAAGTTATGAACTGCGTGAAATGTTTATGAACCTCTGCATTTTATTACTCTTGCCAGTCATTTAGGAGCTTGAGGATACCAAGCTTTGGCACAAGTTTATCATTCTCCAAGGAGCTCTGACTCGCTGCAAATTCTCGAGGTTCTTTCTTTATATTTCATTCACTGATAGTTATGTGTCTTACATCAAGTCGTCCGGATATTTTTATTTCTGAAAAACTCGCCAAATGCAGCGTAGTAACTTCTTGTCTCTGAGTATCAGTTATGTCCATTAGGGCTGATTGATGGCCCATTTAAAATATCCTACTAATTTACCCTCTTTTTGCAGTCGTCCATGGAGACAACAGAAACGGAAATTCATGGCTTTAAATTATTATACTAATAATAACAACCCTATATTGGTTATTGAAGTCATTTATTTCAGCCTTATGCTCTAAAAAAATTATTACACGTTATTATACTATAAAGAATCTCTGCAAATTATTCCTGAGTGTTCTTAAGCAACAGTTCTGAAACTTCAATTAGTGCCAACTGAAGATTTCCTCAAATCGTAACCGTCTAATTACTTCCTACAATTTTGAAGTGCACAGGTACATTGGAATGTACTTACTGTTTTGTATTTCATTTGACATCTTGTCAAGATATAATGATGAGTATGTGCATCATCACTGAACAAAACCTTGTAGATACTGTCATCACTTCATGGGGTGACTGTACATGAGGAAGTGTATTTTGTACATGCATGAACTTGCCATATGTCGCTTAGGGAAAATATTAGTATTCAGTTTCAACAAACATCAGAATTTTTTTATTTTTTAGTGCAAGGAAGAAAAATTCAAAGGCTAGAAGCCCGCTAGTTTGTTCCTTCCAAGGAAAACAAAACCTTAATAACAAAGAGCCAAATTCAAGATCAGTTAATATCGAGATTTATGGACACAATATGTTTAAAAGACTGGAGGTCACTGACAGTAGGAAATACAGACAGAATACAACAGCTCCTGAGCTGACATGTTGCAAACATGAAGGACTGGGAGTAACAGCTGACTCTTCCATTGGAGAGTTGGACAAAAAGAGGATGAGAATTTACTACCAGATGTGTTCTACGCTCCCATCTTAGTGATGGAAAGATACAAGTAAAAATTTCAGAGCAGCAGTGACCAATGAAGCAACGACAGAATAGAGACAAAGATGCAGAAGAGCATCGAAGAAACAGAGGCTGAAGGAAGCTAGTGCAAGGAGGAGAGTTAACATGACGGAAAGCCCTTGACCCAACCTTGTTGAGAAGAGCTGCATGCAGGGAGCCTCCCCACATATGAGAGTTGTACACGACACGGGGACGAATAAACCCTGTATACAGTCAACAACTGAGAAGGGGTAAAGAAGGCACGGAGTCTGTTTAGCACATCTTATCCCTTGATAGTAGATTTCCCTAAGGTAATTTGATCTTTCCAAATAATTCCTGAGAGAAAGAAACCCAAAGAATGTCCAAAGATGGTGCAAGATTGAGTTGGATATTGATAAAATTTAAGGATACTCATGTGGAAGAATTTGAATGCTCAAAAGATGTAAGATCTGCATTTTCTATGCACTAAAAACAAGATTACTTTTACCACTCTCCAGGATATAAGCCAAGTCAAACATTAAGTATGCCATAGCCTCATCCTTTGTCTGTTGAAGTAACTACTGAGATGGGTGCTGTAAGGAGTGAATCGAAAGGTGAAGGGTGGAGACATCAGTGAGAGAGTGCATAAATTAGATGTACAATTTAGAAAGCCACTAATGAATAAAAGGAATAGAGTTGGTGATAGGACATAACCCTGAGGAACACCACTATTGATAGCTCTAGGAGAGGGGTTGCAGAACAGGGGTAAATTATCCTATACAGGGTAAATCTAAAAACTTTGGGGGGTAGTGGATGCGGTATGAGAAATAATGCATGCAGTATATCACTGATTTTTCACATAAATGACGTAAGTTTTAGTGAACAAGATTTAAAACCATGTGCCATATATCATGATATTTGTTGCTTAGCCACTGTACTATTGACAGATGAGTACATAGGCGTACTCTAAAGTCTGAATTTCATTTTATTCAAGTAAATTTTTTAGTATTAACCCTAAAAAAGTTCGCCAACCATTGCTGTAAGGTTGACTCACACCTGTACATCTCAGGAGGGCGATTTCTCTATGAATTTTCGATGTTTCTCAACAAAGCGAAGGTTTGAACCCCCCCAAAATTTTCCCGAAATTGCTCGGGACTGGGGAGTATTGGAGGTAGGAAATCGGTCGGGATGTGACGGGTTAAGGTTATACACGGGTTTTATTCGCCTCTGTGTACAGTACAACAGTACAACTCTCATGTGTTGGGAGGCTCCCCACATACAGCTCTTCTCAATAGGATGGAGTCAAAGGCTTTTTGTCTCATCAACTCTCCTCCTCTTACTGGCTCCCTCCAACCTCTCTCTTCGCCGCACTGTTGCATCTTTATCTCTCTTCTATCGTTACTTCAATGGTCACTGCTCCTCTGAACTGTTTGCTTGCATCCTCCCACCTCTATGATGGGCACGGAGTACCCGTCTAGCAACAAACTCTCATCCCTCCTCTGTCCAACTCTCTAATGCAAGAATTAACCGTTCCTCCCAGTCCTTCATTTATGCAACAGGTCAACTCTGCAACTGTCTCCCTCTGACTGTTTTTCCTACTTCCTATGATCTCCAATCTTTTAAACGCAGTGTATCCAGGCATCTCGAAATGATCGGATCTTGAATTTGGCTCTCTCTTGTATTGTTTTTGTTTTTTTTCTTGGAAGGAATAGTTGCGGGCTCCAGCCTTTATTCCTTCATCCTAGTATAAAAAAAAAACAGCAGCTAGAGAATGCGCAGAAAGGAAGCAAGAGATGAAGGTAGAGATAGACTGATAGACACTGTTAGAGGACAGTTTGGAAATGAAAGATTTATGCCAGACTCGACCTTTGATATGTCAAGTGCAATGGCAAATCTTTGCCCAAAGTCCCAAAAGGAGGATGGCCAGGAGTCTGAAAGGAAGGTGAGAAAATCACCAATGGAGCATCCCAGGTGGAACCCATACATATGATGATAAAGGAGGTTGTAATAGGAGAGGAGCTTTATTTCTGTTGTTAAGAATCGATAAAAAATATTAGCGACACAGGATGTTAAAGCAACTGGGCGATAGGCAGAGGTCTGGGAATGTTCACCCTCCTTTGAGACAGGCTAAATGAGATCTTCCAGCAAGGAGAGGTGCAAGTCAACAGACAAAGGCATAAGAGTTTACCTGGGCAGAGTGTAAGCATAAAAGTGCTGTTCTTGAGAACAACAGGAGGAACCACATCAGGCTTATATGCCTTGATAGTACTGAGGCCAGTGAAGGCAGAAAGTATATCAACTGATGAAATATTAATGACAGTCGCGAGGAAGTCAGAGATTGGAGGTCATGAAGGAACAGCATCAGAATCGTCTAAGGTGGAATTAGAGGAGAACGTATAAGAAAAAAGTTCCGCTTTTTGCTAGAAGGAACAGCTACAGAACCATCAGAGCACTAAAATGGAGGGAAGGAAGACGAAATGTTTTTAAAATATTTCTTTGGCATGGTGCCAGATGGAGCAGAAAGAAACAGAGTTGGAGAGTTCAGAGCACTTAGTACATATGAAATTATTCTTAGCAGAACGAAAAACAGACTAAGCATGGTTTAGGACAACCACACAATAGAGATGCGATTCAGGGGTGGGTTGGCTTTGTTATCCTTTTATGTCCTCTCCTTGTTGTAGACGGGTTAAACCATTTTTTTTTTCTAATACTCACAGGAAAAGAAAAAGAAATGTATGCTACCATGCCCGAGGAAATACCATCTGTAATGCACAAGGCATGCTCAGATTGCTCTCAGCTGTAGAAACAATTATCATTTTAGGGAAAATCAAAGAAATACTGTTTGAGGGCCTCCCAATCAGCAGCTCCAAAGTGCCACAGCCTCTACTTCTTGGAAGAGTCCACATGTTTTACAGCCGATGTAAAACAGGTTAAGGTGATAAGATTGTGATAAGAGGAGCCTAACAGAGTTAATGGAATGGTTAATTGAAAGAAATGTCAGATTTATTGGAACTCTCTCCATGGAGGTCAGGGATATAGGTTGTGTGATCTACAAGCTGTTCTGGGTTATTAAGGATAGAAAATATGTAGGCCGGTTCACCAGGTGGATCAGTGAAAGGAGAGGAGAGTCAAACGTGTGGTGATCATTGAAATCACCTAAAATGGAGATTACTGAGAAAGGAAAAATTGACAAAATGTGTTCCATCTTGGAAGTAACCGAGCCAAAGAATTTTTCATTGTCGGTAGAATCAGGGGATAAGTACACAGCACA
>JAGKTI010010642.1:0-28052 GCA_018397915.1 Birgus latro
AAATGCCAGAAAATTGATTTTTCTGGATGACTGAATAACACCCATTTCCTGTTGTCTTACACCAGTGATTCTCAAACTATGGGTCACGACCCAAAGTTGGGTCGTGAGAGGAATTTAGATGGATCGCAGGGACATTTACTTACCTGAAATTGCAATTATCCCTACTACAGTATGAGCATATTCATAACAACTACGATAGGCTATTTACCAGTTACTCTCTCTCTCTCTCTGAAGACTGGTGGAGAGGCCATTTTTGCTGCAGTACTTGTAGGTGTGGACATTGATGCATCACTATCTGGGAACCCCACAAATGAACAGGAGGATACGAGTGAAATGTTTGCTGTTTTTGCATGTTTACCCCTCGTGAAAAAGTCCCTGATGTCTGACAGTTTGATTGTTACATGATGGAGATTTTGGAAGTCATCATAATGGCTACGAAAATGAAGCAGTTCATTAGCTGTGTAGGCTGGATTTCTCTCCATGAATCGGATGATCTTTCGAAATGATTCATCAGCATCTTTCCAAGAACAGCCAGGAGCCATGGCTGATATTCCACCAAATATTACGGAAAATTACAATAAAACAGCGGTGTGTTGCAGTGTTTACACTGTTAACTCTCAAAACAATGGCAGGGACTGTGGTCATGCACTCTGGTGGTGAAGGAATGAAAACATTCAGGCGGGATGGTTGTGCGGTGAATTTGAAATGCCGGTTAGGTCCTGGAATTTCCCCGGTTGACTGATTTTGGAATTTTTCTTTAAATAGTCCAGTTTAGCGCCAATTCCAGTTTATTGGCTCACGGATAATTGAGGTTCTACTGTAAATATATATGTGTTACAGGGAATTTGTGTAAACCGGGATTTCACAAACTGGGGTGGATTAATGTGAGTTAGGTTAATTTAGACTGTGGGTAAGTTAGGCAGGGATAATCTAGTTTTTTTTTTTTTGATGCAAGGAAGAAGGAACCAAAGGCCGTGGGCCCGCAAACTGTTCCAAGAACAAACAAAAACAATACAAAAAGTGAGCCAAATTCAAGATCCATTGTTCATTTCGAGATGCCTGGACACACTGCGTTTGAAGGACTGGAGATCATAGGAAGTAGGAAATACAGACAGAGGAAGACAGTTCCAGAGTTGACCGGTTGCATAAATGAAGGACTGGGAATAACGGTTAACTCTTGCATTAGAGAGGACAGAAAAGAGATGAGAGGTTGTTGCTAGACGGGTGTTACGTGCCCGTTGTAGAGGTGGAGGGATGCAAGCAGACAGTTCAGAGGAACAGTAGCCATTGAAGTAGCGATAGAAAAGAGATAAAGATGCAACAGTGCGGCGAAGAGACAGAGGTTGAAGGGAGCCAGTAAGAGGAGGAGAGTTAATGAGACGAAAAGCCTTTGACTCCACCCTATTGAGAAGGGCTGCATGTGGGGAGCCTCCCCACACATGAGAGTTGTACTGTAAACAGGGGCGAATAAAACCCGTGTACAAAGTCAACAACTGTGCAGGGGTAAAGAAGGTTCGGAGTCGGCTTAGCACACCTAATCTCTTGGAAGCAGATTTCACAAGAGATGTAATATGTTCCTTCCAAAATAAATCCCTAGTGAATGAAACCCCAAGCATGTTTAAGGATGATGCAGGAGTGAGCTGTACATTATTAAACATTAGTGGGTACTCCCATGGAAGATTTTGTTGGGTAGATAGGTGTAAGAACTGAGTCTTTGATGCATTACAAACAACGAGATTATTTTTACCCCAGTCTGAGATACGAGCCAAGTCAGACATTAGGTGTGCCATAGCCTCATCCCTTGTTTGTTGAAGTAACTGCTGAGATTGACATTGCGGGAACTGAATGGAAAGGATAGGGTTAGATGTACAGCTTAGAAGGTCATTGATGAATAAAAGGAAGAGAGTTGGTGATAGGACAGAGCCCTGAGGAACACCACTGTTGATAGATCTTGGAGAAGAACAGTGGCTGTCTACAACAGCAGCTATGGAATGACCAGATAGGAAGCTATAGATGAAGGCAGAGATAGAAGGATAGAAACCAGAAGAGGACAGCTTGGAAATTAAAGATTTATGCCAGAAAAAGCCTTTGAGATGTCAAATGCAATGGCAAAACTTTCGCCAAAGTCTGAAAAGGAGGATGACCAGGAGTCTGAAAGGGAGCTGAGAAGATTGCCAGCGTAGCGTCCCTGACGGAACCCATACTGACGATCAGAAAGAAGGTTGTGATAGGAGAGATGCTTTAAAATCTTTCTGTTAAGAAGAGACTCAAAAACTTTTGAGACAAAGGATTTTAAAGCAATTGGGTGATACTTAGAAGGCTGGGAATGGTCACCCTTCTTTGGGACTGGCTGAATGAGAGCAAACTTCCAGCAAGAAGGAAAGGTACAAGTTGACAGACAAAGGCGAAAGGGTTTACCTAGAGGGTGTAAGCACGGAGGAGGACAACAGGAGGGACCCCATCAGGCCCATATGCCTTGTTAGTATTGAGGCTAGCAATGGCAGAAAATACATCAGCTGAAGAAATTTTAATGTCAACCATTAGGAAGTCAGAAGGGGGGAAATGATGGAGGAACAGCACCGGAATTGTGGGAGGGGAAAGTGTGAACAAAGAGATCAGCTTTATCAGTAGAAGAAATAGCTGCAGAGCCATCAGAGTACAAAAGCGGAGGGAAAGATGATGAAGTAAAGTTGTTAGAAAGGTTTTTGGCAAGGTGCCAGAAGAAGCAGAAAGAAATCAAGTTGGAGAGTTGAGAGCATTTAGTACAGATGAAATTTTTTTTAGCAGAGTGAAGAAAAGACTTTGCATGATTCCTGGCAGAAACATAAAAAAGATGCGATTCAGGAGTGGGTTGGCTCCGGTACGTTTTATAGGCCCTCTCGTTGTTGTGGACAGCATTAGAACAAGCGTGATTATACCAAGGCTTTTTTGCATTAGTCAAAGGTTATGAGAAAGGAATGTATGCTTCCATGCTCAAGAGAATAACCTCCATAATGCGCATGGCACACTCAGGTGGCTCTTGGTCATGGAAACAATAATCATTCCAGGGACAATCGAAGAAGTACTGCCTGAGGGCCTTCTAATCAGCAGCTCCAAATTGCCACAACTGACGTTTCTTTGGAGGGTCCACAGGCCGTACCAGAGCGACAGTACAGGTTAAGGTACTAAGGTTGTGATCGGAGGAGCCAAACGGAGAGGAAAGATTAAAAGCGTAAGCAGAAGGATTAGTTGTGTGGAAAAGGTCAAGTATGTTGGAACTCTCTCCAAGATGGTCAGGGATACAAGTAGGGTGCTGTACAAGCTGCACTGGGTCATTAAGGATAGAAAAGACATAGGCTTGTTCACCAGGTGGATCATTGAAAGGAGAGGAGAGCCAAAGGTGGTGGTGAACATTGAAATATCCCAGAATGATTTCAGAGAAAGGAGAAATGGGTAGGATGCATTTTATCGCTGCAGTAGATAGTCGAAAAAAATTTCTTAGTAGAATTAGGGGATAAGTATACTGCACAGATATATTTAGTCAGAGAATGACAGGAAAGCTGAAGCTAGAGAGTAGAAAATTCAGAAGAATCAAGTTCAGGAACACAAGAGCAAGGTAAGTCGTTGGATACATATACGCAACAGCCACCTTTGGCTTTGAAAGGAGTATAAAGAATGTAGGAGGATACAGAAAAGGGTTTGCCATCAGTTGCCTCAGACATATGAGTCTCAGTTAAGAAGAGAAGGTGAGGTTTGGAGGAGGAGAGGTGGTGCTCAACAGAGAGAAAGTTAGAGGAGTTGAGAGGAGCCACCCTCTTGTTTGCTGAGGAAGCAGGCTTCCTCAGATAGCTTTAATTTTTATGCTTAGTTTTTTGTTTTATGCATAATTTTATGGTGTGTCCTTGATGTAGTGTATGAACATTAATGTTAGATGACTATTTCAGTTTGTGTTATTTTGTTATCAGTATATATGTATATATCTGTATCTATATGTATATCTGTATATATTTTTAGGTGTCCTGCTTTTACCCCTGTAATTAGGCATCAGTTACCTCTGTTGTTACCCTGCCAAGATCTTAGTATAATCACTCAATCAGTCTGTGTAAAATTGGAGATGACCCAATTGCTTCATAGTATTGATGCTGCCCATGTAAAATTGTAGTAAATAGTTTCCCCTTCCCCCCCAAAAAAAAAGAAAAAAATTATATACATTAGAAAATCCAATTTAGGCCAGTTGGTACTGTAAAAACCTTATAAATTTTAAGTTGTCTAGATTTAAATGGACTAACTTATGGAGAAAAATAAGCTAGTGTTATGAGTGATCAGTGACAACACAGACAAATAAAGTTCATTTTCTGTTTAATTTTCTTGTCTTACTCCTTCCATTCAACGTGAAAACAGTGTGAACAAAATTATAACATACCGTTTCCACTCCCTTCCAATATACTGTACTGTATTTCCAAAAGAAGACTTATTTGCCATTCCATTACTTAATAACATAATTATGAAGTCATGTTCTGGCAATATTAAAACATACAAATATTAAAGCTGGAATGAGTTGATTAGCTGGAGCATACAGGCACCTCCCAGCTGCTGCTTTCGTCATGTCCTATCACCGATGTGTGTGGTCACTCATACCTGCCTTGTCATATCACATTGTTTATAAAGGTTCCAACATGCTTGCATGCATCGGCCTCAGTCACTTATTGGTAGTTCTCCATGCTGCTCAATCTCTGGCAGCCTCACTATTTGGTCCCTCACCCGAGGCCACACTTTATGATCTCATCACAGGTCTTCTTTGGTCTGCCCCTGCAACCCTTCCTTTGACATTCACACTTGTCATCCTCAGCACCCAACTGTCATCCTCCATCTTCTCAATGTGCCCAAGAGGGTAGGCTGGCTCAGTGGTAGGATGCCTGACTCAAGACTGAAGGTCACGAGTTCGTGCCCTGCCCAGGTAGCTGCCCTGCTGGGAGAGGTAGCGCTCTCCCATTACCTAGCAAGGCTATATGATCGATCAAGGTCTAGCTCGAAGAATTCATTTCTCCTTTTTTTCAGTGTGCCCAAGCCATCTCAATCTACCCATCCTCAGCAGAACAACAATACAGTCTGATCCCATCATTCCTCTCAAAACTTCAATCGCAATTCTAGTGCTCCCAGGCCTCGCATTTAAGGACACCCTACACACTCATCTAATCATTTCCTCTTCCCTTACTGTCCAGGTCTGGCTACCATACAGCATTACACTCCAAACACATTCCGCATACAAAGATCCCCTAGCACGGAGGGAGAGCCCTCTCAATGTTAAGAGAGGCAACAGCTTCCTGAACTTCCTCCAAACACCTTACATTACCAAGAGAAAGAACTCTAGCCCCACCTCCAGCACATAAAATGTCCTTCAAATAACAAAACTCCTCCACGTTCAAACTCCATCAGTAACATCAATTCTTTCACGCCTGACAATCTATACATGCTCTCCCTGATACATTGCACACTCAAAAGCAACATTATTTTGCAGTCTACATAGATGGGGTTATAAAAGAGATACAAGGTAGGGCAGTGGATGTTGGAGTGGCCCTAATGAGAGAGGCAGTGTTTGGAAACTCCATGTACTGTTGTTTGCAGATCATACTGTGTTGTTAATTGAAGACGAAGGGGAGCTGCAAGGTTTGGTGGATGAGTTTGGGAGTGTGTGTAAAAAACAGACTCTAACGGTGAATGTAGGGAAGAGTAAAGTTATGGTCTTTGAGAGAAGTGAAGTCAGTGAATGTACAGTGAGGTTGGATGGGGAGGATATAGAGAATGTGAGTACGTTTAAGTATTTGGGTAGTGTGATGAGTAAGGATGGAAGTTTGGAGGATGAAGTGCTTGAAAGGATACAACATGGAAGAAAGGTTGCTGGTTCCTTGAAAACAGTGATAAGAAACAGGGAAGTAAGCATGGAAGTGAAAAATTTACTACATGACAGTATTGTGATACCAACTCTAACGTATGGAAGTGAAGCATGGACCTTGTTGGAGGGACAGAAGTCAAGAATGAAAGCAGTGGAAATGAGTTATTCGAGAGGAGCCTGTGGAGTCACATGGAGAGAAAGACTGACAAATGAGGATATGAAACAGCGTTGTGGTGTTGATGTGGATGTAGATGTGATAGGAAGCGTTAGGGGAAACACACTAAGACGGTTTGGCCATGTGGAGAGGATAGAGAGTGAGGGACTGACGAGGAGAGTGTGAGTGAGGTGGAGGGGGGGAGAGGAAGGGGGAGGTCAAGGGTGAGATAGAGGGATGGAGTGGAGAGTTATATGAAAGAGGAGGGTTTGAGCTGGAAGCAGGGCAGTGAAATGGCAGGGGACAGACATGGAGGCAATTTCTTTGCTGTCACCCCTTACGGGACTAAGGCATCTGGCAATAGATGGATAGACTTCATCACTTCTTGGCACTTTCATCATTCTGGCTTTCTTTCATTTTTTCTAATACTGATGAGCTGAGTGAGTTCTTTGATCTAAATGTGGGACTGAAACAGGGATGTGTGATGTCTCCATTGCTGTTTAATATATTCATGGATGGGATTGTAAAGGAAGTGCAAGGTAGGGCAGTGGATGTGGGGGTGGCTCTAATGAATGAGGGTGAGATGTGGAAGATTCTGGTGTTGCTGTTTGCTGATGATACAGTATTGTTGAGTGAAGATAAATGGGAGTTGCAGTGTTTGATGAATGAATTTGGGACAGTGTGTAAGAAGAGGAATCTGAAAGTTACTGTAAACAAGAGTAAAGTTATGGTGTTTGAGAGGAATGAAGTCACAGAATGCACAGTGAGGTTGGATGGTGAGGATATGGGGAATGTGAGTGCATTCAGGTACTTGGGTAGTGTGATGAGTAAGGATGGAAGTTTTGGGGATGAAGTCCTTGAAAGGGTACAGAAGGAAAGGAAGGTTGTTGGTTCACTGAAAGCAATGATGAGAAATAGGAAGATGAGTATGGAAGTTAAGTAGTTACTGCATGATAGTATTGTGATCCCTACCCTGACGTATGGAAACGAGGAGTGGACCTTGCTAGAGAGAAACAAGTCAAGAGTGAGAGAAGTGGAAATGAGTTACCTGAGAGGAATATGTGGAGTGACATGGAGGGACAGGTTGACGAATGAAGAAGTGAAAGGACATTGTGGAGTGGATGTGGATGTGATTGAGAAAATTTGGAGAAATACACTGCGGTGGTTTGGACATGTAGAGAGAATGGAGAACGAAAGACTGACTAAGAGGGTGTATGTGGGTGAAGTGGAGGGAAGGAGAGGGAGGTGGAGGGATGGAGTTGAGAGGTATATGAGGGAGGGGGGAGTGAGTTGGGGGGAGGACAGTCAAATGGTGGGTGACAGAGTGACTTGGTGGCGGGAGTAGGGTGTTGGGCTATAGATATAGATTCTAATACTGTACTTCCATTCTACTGTTTTGATCTACTCTTTTTTACTAATCTCTCTTCTTCTCCCAGTCATTCCCCAACTGCTTATGCTTCTGCAACTTTCATTTTCTATATTCAAGAATTCTTCAAAGTGTTTTCTCCATCTACCAACATTCTCTCCCTTCTCCACCAACACTCTGTCATTTTTATCTTTCACACTACTACTTACTGTACCACCCTGTCTTATCTTCTTGACCTCTTTCTAAAACAGTTGTTTACGTACCCTCCTACATACACACAGATTTCTTCAAAATTCCTCATCCACTCTTTTCTTACATTCTCTTAGTGGTTTTTTCACCACTTTTTTTTTTTCTCTGCATATACTCATAACTCTCTTTTCCATCTCCTTATCATCCATTCCTCTATTTCCCATCCAGTCATTATAAGCTTTGTTCTTCCCTGCCACAGCTCATTTCTCCTCACCATTCCACCATGCCGCTCCTTGCATCTTCACCCCACATACTGCCTCACATGCTGCATAGATTTCTTCTCTGAATATCTTACACATGCCTTCCACCTCCTCCATCCTTCAGATCATATCTACCTAGCCACTCCTCTACTTGTCTTGTATTCTGCCTTTTTCCATCCACCTCCAGCCTTTCTGCTTTCCTTGAAAGAGTTGCTCCCTCCTGTTCCCCCAACACTTTTTCACCTCTGTCTTGGACACTACCATATAGTAGTCAGATACTTCACTGCTCCAACCTCTAAATGTTCTCTTGCCCAACACAGATCTTATTTGTTCATTCACACAGACATAACCAATCAATTTCTTCTGTTCCTCCAACTCATCACCCATTTTCCTTATCATTTGTCATGTGTATCTTTGAGTCATTTTGTACCTAAAGAAGATATTGATTACTGCCAAGCCCTTCCCTGCACAAATGTTTACCAGAATGCTACCATTTCCATCCACTTAAGCAGGTAATCCCCACTCAGCACCCACCCCATTTACTCTGACATTCCTCACACTTCCATGCATACCTCCAATCAAAAACTCTCACTTCCTGCTTTTGAAACTTTTCCATGCACACTTCCACTTTCATCCAAGCTCATCTTTCACTTTATTTGTCTGGTCCTGTAGGGGCAAATATACAATCACCCACACTTGCATTCCCACTTACATTCTTACCCATACAATCTGATATCTGACTGGTCCATACTCCCTATTATTCTACTTCCACCTTTTGCAGTAATACATACACATTCTTTTGCTGTCTCATTCACATCTACTCCTGGACAGATATCCAATCCCTGCTTCCAGTTTGTCACTTGTCTTTCCATTTTGTCTCAGTAAGCCCATATGTGTCAACTTTTGCATCCTCAAGCACCTGAATCTTTCACATCTTCATTCTCACCTCTCACATTACAAGTCACCAACCTTATCATGTCCCTTGTCCAATCCGAAGTCATCAACCATAGGTCTGTCCAAGTCCGAAGCTTCTTTTTTGTCTTTTTAGTCAGGAGATTTTATGGGGCTGGACATTAGCCCTTTGCCAACCCATTCTGTTACATAGGGAACATGCATGGTTTGGTTATAAGGTTACAACCCAATGCAGTAAATTATTTCCTGGCCTACAGAAAATCATTTGGCTTGTCACTCAGTGCAGAATCACCTAAAAGTAACCCTACATCTAGTTAGTGAATGATGGGCAACCCCAAACTACCAGTGTAAGATGCTTCCAACATTGTGGCTACCACTCCAGACACATTCACAGCTTTCTCTGTTTTCATTTTATCAACTACCATAGCTGCAAAGCAAAGATTAATCAGTGCTCAGGGACCTAACATATAACCAGTTCTCCTCACACAATCTTTATTCTAATTAGACTCTACATTCAGCAGCTGACCATAATGTTGTCTCCATGTATCTTTGATATCCTCACTACTGAGTCCTTCCCTAATTCATCAATCTTCACGTGATCAACACCAATATTCCTATTTCTTTCACCATCAACTGTCTTGAACTGGAGAGGGACGCTTTCATTTGGCAGCACTGATATAGCCAGATATATCTGCTGCTCAGATATATAAGGATCCCTCTCCTTCCTATCCCTCAGAAAGAGGAAGGTGCACTGCAAAAGGGCAACTTCAGCCTGCGGTCCACTGGTTCACGTTCAGACAAGCCTGGGGCTGCGGCTGCCACCACCACCACCACCACCACCACCACCACCACCACCACCACTCTCCCTCTATGAAGATCCAATCCTAACATGGATTGATACATATACTGTAATGTACATGGAAGACAAAGCAAGGGTATGAAATGTGGTCTGAAGTAGGGAATAAAAAATAACTGCAAGATGTTATAGAGTGGAGAGAATAAAGAAAAAGACGATAACAAGAAAAGTTTAAGAGTGATGGAATTAGTAATATTAAAAAAAAGAACTGATAGCACCTGCAAAGGAGAAAAGAGCCTGAGTATTTCACAGGAGATAGAGTATATAAGATTGAGAATAGAACTGGCTGGAAAACTCTATTTCCAGCACTCTTTACTGTGGAGTTCCTTGAAGGAGTGTGGCATCAGAAGGAGATAAATATAAAGGTTGCTAAGGTAACAAAGCTACTTGCCACTGCATACAGGAAGTCCTTGGGTAATGCTGTTACCTGCTACTGGTAGGGTGCTGTGCATCGCTCATCGCTCATTTTTGAAGGCTCCAACATGCTTGCATGTGTCGGCCTTGGTCACCTAATGGCGGCTCTCCATGCTGCTCGATCTCTGGCAGCCTCCCTATTCAGTCCCTTAACCCTTAAGTCACATTTAATGACCTCATCCCATGTCTTTCTCGGTCTACCCCTCCCAACCCCTCCCCCAATATTAACAAAAACATTACATAGGCTTACTAGCTTCTGGCTATTCAGTCACTCACCCTTTTTCTCCTATACCTCTACCAAAAGTGCAGATGCGGACAAAAGAAACAGACATCACCTTTGCCTGGGCTAAAGAAAACTGGGTCATTTCTTGCTGATGAGTTACAGTGGGGAGAGTGGTAGGATAGTATCAGGTGGGGGTAAGTGAGGGAAGGTGCTACCACTTCTCTACCCACTCCACTGTACATTAGCCAGAAATGACCCACTATTTGTGTGCCCGGACTAAGGTGGTGTCTGTTTCAGTTGTCTGCATCTGTACCTCCCAGTGGATGTGGGTTTTAAAAGTTAATGAGTGAGAAAGCAAATATCAAAGTTAAGAAAGCAACAGAACTGGAGAGGATGAAGCATGAACACCAATGCCTCAACATTCATAAGGGATACTTTCTTCAAACCCTCAGGAATGCTGAATTTCAGGAATAACCTGCTTGCTCTTGATATCTTATTTTCATACTTGTCACACCCTAGACAAAAGTTGCTGAGTATGGGCAACCCAATTTTATTCCCCTCATGCGTAGCAGATGGCCTCCCACATAATGTGCAACCTTGAATTTGTCTTCTAAATTTAAAAAGGATGTGTGTGAATTTAAGTACTTGGGCAGTGTGATGAGTAAGGATGGTAGTCTGGAGGGTGAAGTGCTCGAAAGGGTACAGCAGGGAAGGAAGGTTGCTGGTTCATTGAAAGCAGTGATAAGAAACAGGGAGGTGAGCATGGAAGTGAAAAAGTTTGTTACATGACAGTATTGTGATACCAACTCTGACATATGGAAGTGAAGCTTGGACCCTGTTGGAAGGACAGAAGTCAAGAGTGAGAGCAGTGGAAATGAGTTATTTGAGAGGAGCATGTGGAGTCACATGGAGAGACAGACTAACAAATGAGGAAGTGAAGGAACGTTGTGGTGTGATTGAGGACGTGATGGGAAGCGTTAGGAGAAACACGTTAAGATGGTTTGGGCATGTGGAGAGGATGGAGAGTGAAAGATTGACGAGGAGAGTGTATGTGAGTGAGGTGGATGGGGCGAGAGGGAGGGGGAGGCTGAAGATGAGATGGAGGGATGGGGTGGAGAGGTATATGAGAGAGGAGGGTGTGAGTTGGGAGCGTGGTAGTGAAATGGCAGGGGACAGAGTGACATGGAGGCGATTTGTTTATGGCCACCCCATTTGGGATTGAGGTGTCTGGCGATAGATAGATAGAAAATTAAGCATTAAGCATCATGTGATATAAGGCATCTGGCAACAGACAGATAGAGAGATAATGCTATGAGTTATCTGAGAGGAGCATGTGGAGTCACATCGAGAGAGAGACTGACAAATGAGAAAATGAAGGAGCTTTGTGGTGTGGATGTGAATGTGATAGGAAGTGTTTAGGAGAAAAACAGTAAGGTGGTTTGGCCATGTGGAGAGGATGGAAAGTGAGAGACTGATGAGGAGAGTGTATGTGAGTGAGGTGGAGGGGGGGAGAGGGAAGGGGAGGCCAAGGATAGGATGGAGGGATGGAGTGGAGAGGTATATGAGAGAGGGGGGTGTGAGCTGGCAGAGGGCAGCGAAATGGCGGAAGACAGAGCGACATGGAGGTGATTAGTTTGTGGCTACCTCGTACGGGATTGAGGCGTCTGGCAACAGATAGATACATAGATGGTCATGTGATGTTACTAATCTAAATAAAAAAATAAAAGATGTGTGAAAGATTGTTCAAAACATCAAATGAAAGAAAAAAATACAGTACACTTCACGTCGGAAAAACCGGGTGTGTACAAGGGTAAAAGAAGGGTGTATTTAACCCTGCAGTTTGAAAAGTCAGACAAACAGCATATTTCTATGAACATCCTCTGTGTAATGAAGTTGAATATTGAGGCAGAACTAACAGTTTCATAAGTTTGCATTTTTACTATTTGTTCTCTACTAAACAATAAATCTGCATACAGTAAGCTCCACAGGCTGGCTTAGATGATGTAAATTCTAGGATGACTTAATAGGTGTGTTAAGTGGTATTGGAGGTAAGATTGCAGATTTGGGAGGGGATATAAATGGCCATGTAGGTGAAGCAGCTTAAAGATATGAAGGGATACACAAGGAAGGCACATATGGCATGAGGAATAAGGAAGGGGAAAAGATACTGGAGTTTGGGGAGGCAATGAACATGATTGTGTGCAACATGGATTTCAGGAAGAGAGAGAGTAGGTTGACATATGAGTCTGGGGGAAATAGTAGCCAGATAGACTATTTCCTGGTCAGGAGGGCTGATAGGAAGTTGGTGAGGGATGTTAAAGTTATAGGAAGCGAAGAGTGTGTGCAGCAACACAAATTAACTATATGTGACATGGTGCTTAAGGAGTGGGTGGTGAAGAGGAGGACATATGCACCTAGGAGGAAAATATGGAAGTTGAAAAACCAAGTTGTAAGGGATGCATTCTATAACAAGATGAGCAGAGTGGTGGCTGAACATAGGGCTGTTGACACAAGTTTTAATGAACAGTACAGGGTTCTCATGAACTTTCTCCTAAGAGTTACCAATTCAATGTGTGGATGGACAAGGGGCCCAGCAAGACAAAAGTAGTATGGTGGTGGGATGACAATGTGGAAACTAAAGTTAAGGAGAAAAGAAGGCTTTTCTGGGAATGGAAAAAGGGTGGTAACAAAGAGGTATACTTGGCTGCCAAGTGTAGGGCTAGAGAATAGGTATATGGGGCAAAATCTGAGTCTCAGAAATAGGGCTGAAATGAAGAGTATGATATTTAAGGTGGCAAATCATATGAAGAGGGAGAATAGGGATATCATAGGTGGGCAGTATGTGAAGAAATATGAAGGAAAGGTAATGGTGAACAATGGGGATATTAAAGAGAGAGTATTACAACTGGTTGCTGAATGGGGAGTTTGACTGGAACAGGGAAACTTTCGAGCCTGCAGTACCAGTGTTTGGCCTTTGATTGCACTGTTACTGTGAGCAGGGCAATAGGAAGAATGCAGGTGGTGACAGCAGCTGATGTGTCTGGGTTGACTGCTGAAATGCTGAAGGCCTCAGTATAGATAGGAATGGGGCAAGTTACTGATTTGATAAATAAGATTATACATGAGTGTGTTGTCCCAGATGACTGGTTGATGAATGTAACCGTAAATGCATACAAGGGGAAGGCTGATGCCCTGGAAAGAGGAAATTAAAGAGGCATAGAATGTTTGGACTGAATAATTCTAGAAGATATGATTACAGAAAGAGTGAATACGAGCATTGATGAGATGCAGTTTGGTTTTAAGCCATGCAATGGGACAACTTATGCCATATTCATTGCTCAAAAACTTCAGGAAAAATATATAGGAAAGAAAAGGGGTCTGTACTTTGTTTTTGTTGATTTGGAAAAAGCCTTTGACAGAGTTCCTAGGGAGGTGGTGAAGTGGGCAATGAGAAAGCCTGGGATCAAGGAGTGGGTGGTTAGAGTGGTTATGGCTTTTAATGTGGGTGCTCACACCCAGGTGAGAGTGAACGGAGATTTAAGTGATGAGTTTTCCATGAATGTTGGTGTGCATCAGGGGTCTGTCTTGAGCCCTGTATTGTAGTAGTAGTAGTAGTTGCTCCCCAGGCAGTTTGGCCGAACAGACCTGAGTCCCTAAGGAAGGGCACAGCCGAGACCGGGCTTTCCCAAAGAGCCTTCAAGGAATGTATGTTGTGTTGCTGGTGCAGGCAACTGTGTACAATGCAGTCTTCCATAATGTGCTTAATAGTACGGGATGCTGTGCTGCATCCTGGACGGGCATCAGCGATGGAGCCACCCAACCACTTCTGATAACTCAAGAGGGCTGGATGATGCCCACATCTCAGCCTGGCCTGGTGGATCCTGTCTTCACAAGGAAGGACGGATTCAGAAGGGTGGATATCAGGAAGCCGTGCATGCAGCTGTGTGTTGTCTTTGAGAGACTGAATGGAGCAGGGAGTGATTTAAGCATGGATATGCTTCTGGAAGCTGATTTGAGGCAGGTGAGGGAGAAAGAAATGACAGTACTGTATTTGTATATGATATCGTGAGCTGGGTGTTGCTTTGATATTCCTTGGCGTGTGTGGATGTGGTCATGTAGTGTAGTGGATGGTGTGGGAGTATGAGGGACTTTGGTTTCATGGTGTAGGTGGTCTGTAGGTGTAGTAGCTGTGCAGCCTGATTATTTTTAGGGCCTTGTTCTGTATGGCCTGTAGAGTGTTGTAGTGTGTTTTAGTGAGGTTAGAAGCCCAAGCAGGGCTTGATAATTCAACACTGAATGTATATATTGTTTGTATTCTGTGGTGGTAGTTTCTTTCTTGAGTCCAAATGTTGTATGGGCAAGTGACCTTAGAGCATTGAGTCTTGGTGTTATTTTGTTTTTAATGTTTGTGATATGTTGCTTAAATGACACTGATGTATGTATGTTACACTAAGGATTTTGTGTGTGTGTGTGTGTGTGTGTGTGTGTGTGTGTGTGTGTGTGTGTGTGCGTGTGTGAAGGTCACAGCCTTGCCCATAGATCGAACTATATGAGCTCTCAGCTCCCTTCTGGGAGGGTAAAAGCTGACGATCACTACCATCAAGTGATCCTGACCGACCCAATGAGTTACACACACACACACACACACACACACACACACACACGCACACACACACACACACACAGACCGTCACTGCCTTACATAACAACCCCCCACCGTGCCATCATAAGGGCTAGTAAATTACAGGCTGCTGCAGCGGATAAGNTTTTGTTTTTAATGTTTGTGATATGTTGCTTAAATGACACTGATGTATGTATGTTACACTAAGGATTTTGTGTGTGTGTGTGTGTGTGTGTGTGTGTGTGTGTGTGTGTAACTCATTGGGTCGGTCAGGATCACTTGATGGTAGTGATCGTCAGCTTTTACCCTCCCAGAAGGGAGCTGAGAGCTCATATAGTTCGATCTATGGGCAAGGCTGTGACCTTCACACACGCACACACCCATCCCCTTGCTCAAGGGGGACAGTAATCACCCACTTTGTCAGTGAAACTTTTCGCAAACTGAGCGAGGCGCGAACTCTCGTCTACCAGATGGTAAGCGAGAACGCTACCACTGCGCCAGCGAGCGGTGTGGGTGTGTGTGTGTGTGTATGTGTGTAGTAGGGGAGTGTTGTTTACAGTGAGGTGTGGAATGTGATTATGTTCTGCTGTCCAGTTTGTGAGGAGGGTCACTGAAGATTTGGCTGGGGCTATTGTGAGTCTGTTTGTGGTGAACCTACTGTGTTGAGGTAAGGTTGGAGGATGTGTGCAGCTATGTTTGCATTTTGGTGTGTACATGTAAGTGTTATGTCATCTGCATGGGAAGCTATGTGTATCTGTGGTGTGTGGGGTGTGGGTATGTTGTGCATATATTGGTTGAAGAGTGTAGGGGACAAAACAGATCCTTGGGGGATGCTGTTTGTGAAAATTCTGAAGTTCGATGACTGACCAGCATATGTTACATGTGCACATCTGCCTGCTAAATAGCTTGCCAGCCATCTTTTTATGTTGTTGTGCATGTTTGTGTTGAATATTTTGTTTGTGAGGTTGTGGCGAGGAATGGCATCAAGAACTTTGCTAATGTCTAGTGTGACTAGGAAGTGTTGTGTGTGGTGGCCTAGCTGAATTGATGCCATCAAAAATTTTGTGTAAGGTCTGTAAGAAGAGTGTTTGCTGAGTGTAGCGGCCTAAAACCATGTTGTGATGGGGCTAGGGGGATGTGAGGTGTATCTGATTGTAATACCAGTCATCCACTGACTGGATGGGGTGCAGAGGAGTGTGATGGGGTGGTGTGTGGATGATAACTTGGGGTCTTTGCTGAGTTTGGGGATATTGATGATAGTACCATGTTTCCAGATGTTGGGTATTATGTTGTGTGAGTAGCTGTAGTTTGATATGTGGGTGAATGCTTGTATGCCTTGTGGTCCAAGGTGTTTAAGGTGTATGTTCCTCATGTTGTCTGGGCCACAGGCAGATGAGTGCCGAAGTTGCTAATGATGTGTTTCATCTGGTTGTAAATGAAGGGTGCAAAGTCTGGGTGTGTGGGGAACTGTCTCTTGCGTCGGATGACATGTCAGTCGTCGTGATGGGGGTTTAGATGGCTGACGTGTGAAAAGTGATTAATGAGAGTATTTGCTTGTTGCTTGTTTGAGGGTATAGTGTCTGTTGTTGTGATGGCAGCGTGTGATTGTGTAATGTTGCTGTTGGAGAGTGTGATGCTGTTTAGTGTTCTGCAGAGTTTGCTGGTGTTTGTTTTGTGATCAAGTGTTTGGAGATAATTATTCCAATTTAGTGTTTGCTGCTCTGATACTTTATTGTTTATCAGAGTGCTGAGTTCTTGTAGCTGTTGTGTGATGTCTTGTGTATGGGGTGTTGGGGAGTGTCGCAGTGTGTCCCATTGTTTGATGAGGCCTTGAATTTCTGGTGTGAAGCTGGGGTTGTGTCTCTTTCTGTTGCCTCTAGAGATGTGTATTTTCTGCATTTTGAATAACTGTATAGAAAATGTGCACAATGGTGTTGATGTTTGTGATGGGTGTACTGTTTAATGTTTCAGAGTGTTGTTCTGTTTCAGTTGTGAAGGCCTCCCAGTTAGCTCTCTTATAATTCGTGTATGCGTGTCTGTGGCCAGCTGGGGTGATTCTGGTTTTGGTAGTGATGACGACTGGGAGGTGGTCAGAGCCAAGGGTTTTGACCACTCTCCAGGATGTTGTGGGGGGTGAGGTTAAGGTGATGTATGGGGATGATGGGAGGATGACAGCTTGATGTGGGATATGTGTTTGTTGATGGAGATTGTTGAGGATGAAAAAATTATCTGTTTGGGACTTCTGTCTGTGTCAGGGTTGATGATATGCCAGGCCGACACCTTGACATTGAAATCACCACCCAGGATGATGTAGGGTATGTTTGTGATGTGGTGTATTTGAGGAGAGTAATTGTGTGGTACTGTGGGGCATGACTGAGGGGGAATGTGTGTATTGGCGATTGTTATGTGCGATTTGTTCCCAGTGCATATTTTAACCGATTGTATTTCTTCTGTGGTGTGATGTGGGGGGGAGAAGTGATTTTGTGTGTGCACTAGTATCTGAAAAGATGATGAATTGGTGTATCAGGGTGATGAGTCCACCACCACCATCGCCAGCCTGGTCTTGTCTGATGGTGGTGAAATTATGAAATGTAGGTGAATTTTGTGTTCTGCATAGTTTTGTTTCTTGTAGGATGGCAATGAGTATGTTTTGCTGTTTGATGAATTGTGTGAGTACTCGTTTTTTGGTGTTTATGCCACCTACGTTTTTTGAAGAATGTTAATGTTCTGTACAATGTGTGTTCGGTGCAGCAGCACGGGGGAGAGGGGGGGGTGTGGGTGAAGGAGAAGGGGTAGGAGAAGGATGCGATAGAAATAAGGGTTGGGGTGGATTAGATTGGGGTGGAATGGGAAGGGTTGGAGGACTGGATGGTTTGGGAAGGATCGGTGGGTTAGGCTGAGGAGATGTAGTGGAAGTAGGAGATGAGCTGGTGGGGGGGTTTGAGGGTGGGGGAAAGGAGTATAAGGAACAGGTCCAGGTGTCTGTGTAATGTTTTCTGGATGCAAGTGTTCTGTAGGTGAAATGGGTCCTGTTCTTGCAAGAATTGCACTGAACTGAACCCTCTGTCTGTCAACTCGAGGTGATGGGTTTTGAGTACGTTGGACATATGTATTGTTGATGGGTCCTGGATTGCTCTCAGTGTCACTAGCTAGAAGAAGTCTTCGAAAAATGAATGCTGGACAGTCGCTTCTCAGTGCAGATAAAACGGTGTTGTTGTGTGTGTTGTGCTGAGAGATGTGATACATGCCCGAATCCACTCCCAGGTTCTTGGGTCCTGTGTTGTTTATCATGGTGCTGAAGCCCTCTCACGTGACTTCAAACACAGACTCCTGAGGGGGACGTTGTATGCCAATGATTTGGTGATGAATGCAGAAAATGAAAAGGAGGCAGAGGAAAGATTTAGGAAGTGGAGAGATGATATGAGGCACAAGGGTTTGAGAGTAAATGCAAATAAAACAAGGTGATGGTATCTAGGGTTAGTGGCTGCAATATCAAAGAAGAGGGAGAGCGGCCATGTATAGTTTGCCACAAGGATATGGAAAGTAATTCCATCTTGTGTAGTGTTTGCGATAGGTGGGTGCATAAAAGATGTAGTGGTATTAGAAGTAGACTGTGAGATAATGCTGATTTCATGTATGCGATGTGTCAGGGAGAGCAAGTGGAGTGTCATGCATGATAGGATTGATCATGCTGGTGAGTCTCTTGAGTGTATGGATGAGTTTTGTTACTTGGGAAACATGTTATGTGCTGTGGCTAGAGTGAGGAGCGATTAGAAGAAGTTCAGGGATCTGTTGCCTCTCCTGACACTGAGAGGGGTCTCCCTCTGTGCTACGGGATCTTTGTATGCGGGATGTCTTAGGACTGTAGTGCTGCATGGTAGTGAAATCTTGGCAGTAAAGGAAGAGGATATTCACAGACTCAAATCGATTAGGTGGTTGTGCAGAGCGCCTTTGAATGCGAGACCTGGGAGGGCTAAGTTTATGATGGAAAAGTTAAGAGGATGGATGGGACTGGAATGTACTGGTGTTGTGATGAGGAGAGGTAGACTGAAATAGTTTGGGCATGCGGAGAGGATGAGAGATGACAACGGGGTGCAGAAGGTGAGACGTGTGAAAGTTGGATTGGGTTGCGAGATGCAGACCAAAAACGACCTGGGACGAGATTATAGAGTGTGACCTCAGGGATGAGGGACAGAATAAGGAGGCCGCCAGAGACTGAGCAGCATGGACAGCTGCCATTAAGTGACCAATGCTGATGCATGCAAGTACGCTGGAGTCGTTATATACAAAACGAATTGAACAGTATATTATACCATACCATCAGCAAAGTATTGTTGTGATGAAGTCTTTACATGATCACGACAGTAGCTGGGAAAAAACATCAACATATGGCAACTTTAACTCGTCTCTGCATATTTAGGGCCATGAACAAAATTTTGGTATCATGACCAGCTGGGGATAAGGTTGGTGTTATATAAATTGTTTTTGTCATTGCAATTTGAATTGCACAATGTAGTATAAGAATGCTGAATACAGTATTCTACTGTTTGGGGAGGAAGAAGAAATTTGGAATGTAGGAACTAGGTAAACCACACTCACCGGCCTCACGACGTAAACTGCCAAGGCTCCCGGTTGCATACCACAGGAACCTTCTGATGACGTCATCACTCGTGACTTAGCAAGTGTGTGCATGCGCACACACACTGACACTCTCGTCCTCTCTTCTTAATTTGACAGAAGATTCCAAGGACGAAGCTGGATGGTCTATTTCCGTCTGATACACACTATGTATCCAATACATAGACTTTTGTGTGAGTACCATCAACACCCGATACACACTATGTATCCAATACATACACTATTGTTTAATTACTATCAAGACCCAGTCTGTGGCCACATACAGATATGTGATGTCTCTTGAAGTATTATAAACTTTCTAGTCTCAGCTGACTGCTGCATGCAGCCGCTCGGTCGAGGCACCTTTCTTGGTGAGACAATCAGCCAGTTGTTGTGATGTATCCACCCAGGATACCTCATCAATCTCCCCCCACTCCAACATGACCCGCAACACAGCAATATCAATGCGCAATCTCTTGTCTTCTACACTCCTACAGGAGTAAAGGGCGTCCACCAGACTCTTGTTGTCGACGAAACACTTTATTTTGATCTTTCCACATCCAGAAACCTCACACAATATGTTGGAGAGATATACAGCAGTTTCAGCACATTCAAGCAACGCCAACGCCTCAGCAGATAAGGTAGATTTGACGACCCTCCTGATCTTCCTTGTCTGCCAGAATATAGGACATCTTGCCTCACTAGCATCTTGTAGGAAGATCACAAAACTTCCCTGATATCCATTGCCTACAAGGTTGGCAAATGAGGCATCCGAAAAGCACTATATATGACAGTCCTCGATCAGCCCCATTCTTGGAATGTATAGCTTCATGTTGTCAGTCTTCACCCTTGAGATCACCTTATTGAGTCTAAGCAAATCCGCTACGGTAGCTCGGTTGCTATTCACACTCAACTCACACACATCAAAGGCAATATCTGGCCGAGTGTATGTGGCAATCCAATTGAGTTGCCCAATTAATGCTCGATACTCCATTTTCTCAGACTCGGACAGCTTCCCTGATTTTACTGCTGCACGATGTTTACTCAGCGTGACTGGTTTCAAAGATGAAGCATACTGGAATTGGTCGAGCGTTATGCTGCCATCGATGTTGGAGATGAAATTGAGACCAACGTATTTGAAGGCTTTTGATTCTGAACTGCCGATGAGGAATATTTGACTCAACCGATTTATCACTTGCTGTTCGAACTCATGTGTACCAGCCCAAAGGTAGTCGTCGACGTAGATGCATACAATGCCTTCGACTTTGCCACCATTGCTCCAAGAGAACAGCGCTGAATCCAGTGATGACACTTTAGCTCCGAGACTCAACAACTGATCTTTTACGCGCAGATACCAATGCCTAGCAGCATCACAAAGGCCGTAAACAGTTTTCTTTAGTCTCCATTTTGCATATTCAGGCGGAGAACGTAAATGAACAACTCTCTCAATGTCGTTACCTTGCAGGTAGGCAGCTTTCACGTCCATAGTGTGGCAATCCCACTGGTTGGTGGAGGCCAAAGAAAGTGCCAAACGCACTGCTTCCTTTGAACAAGTAGGTGAGTCTTTTCGGAGATCCACTGTGTCTTCCTCAAATCCTCTGGCGACTAAGCGGGCCTTAACAATAGGCTTTCCATTTTTCAGTTTTTCTGTCACAACCCATCGAACCGTTATGGCACCTTGCCCAACATCATCTACTTCCTCATACACATCATTATTCTGCCAATTTGTAATTTCATTTTCCTTAGCGCATAATACGGCCTCAGAGTTGAAAAGAACAAGCATTTCTGTGTCATCATCAACCACTTCCCATTCGCTAAGATCCTTCTCCAAATCTATCCAATCAATGCTGCCATCAGAGTCCTTCAAATTATAGGAGTGTTTGTACTTTCCAGTGGCTTTACCTGCCCGACTTATAATCCTTCCAGACACCAACTCTCCACTTTCTGAATGTATTCCCTTTATACGCTGACCAACAGAAACTTTGGGAAGCTGATTAATCGGAACAGAAACTGTAGGAGGCTCATCGATTGGGACCACACCATCTTCCGACTCATCATCTGGTGGATAGTCATTCAACACTTGCGTAGGATCGTCATTAGGCTTCTCCTGGACAACATTGTTCTTCTCATCACTGCTGACATCACTTTCAACTGTAGTATCTTGCTCTGGCGCTCGCGCTAGACAACATACGTGCACTCGCATGTATACACCGCCGTGTCTCACCAGAATTTGTTTCCCATCTCTGCCTATTACAATTCCAGGACCGTGCCAGTCATGACTGTCATTCTTTTGTAGAAGACTTCATCTCCATTCCGGATGTCGTTTAGGTCACTCGAACGTACGTTGTGCCGCAGAGCCCTAGCCAAGCGTTCATCTGATTCGGTCTTTATAAACTCTTGTCTAGCTAAATGAAGAGCGTTCAAGTTGTCTCTCACAATTTTCGATGGTGATGAAGGTTCCAAGGCTGGAGGATCATTTGCGTACACATTAGGCAGACCAGGGTTTTGACCAAAAACAAGTTGGTTAGGAGAAAAGCCTGAGTAGTTGGTGAGAGCATTTCTTGCCGATACTGCCCATGCCAAGGCCACATCCAATTCACACTGGCTATCAGCCATTATCTTCCTAACAATGTCACCAATGACTGCATTTTGACACTCACGGACTCCGTTGCTCCAAGGACTCTCTGCAGACATTGTCATGATCTTGATATTGAAGGCCTTTCCCAATGCTCACATTTCCGCATTATTGAATTCACAGCCATTGTCTGTAAGAATTTTTCTAGGTGTGCCAAACACAACAATCCAGCTCCGAAATATTCCTTTGATAATGGTGGGCGCACACTTATCCGCGATTACTATCGTATTACAATACCTGGTCGCCAAATCAACAAGGACTAAGAAATAATGCCTTCCCCAAGCTTTTAAATCCATGGCTATGGCTTCGTTAAACTTAGACGCCATGGGCAAACTGACTACGGGTCGGGGCTTGGCTTTCTTAAATCTGCAACAGACTGTACAAGCATCAGATACAGCCTTGACAGCCTGTTCCAGTTTTGAACTTTTAATTCCCGCATCTGTGATCAGTTTAATTAGTTTTGCCGATGTTGGGTGTCCAAATTGCCTGTGAAGCTTCAAAGCGGTTTTTTCTACATCACCCCCATGAGATGCCAGCATGATTGTTTCACAAAATTCACGATCTAGTCATAAGGAAATTGGAAGTAAGTAATGGCCTGAAGATGAGGACTTTAAATCAATGATAGTTCCACAAATTTTGACCTGGTCAGTTCCAAGGTTAATCAACATTTTTGCTTTTTTCATGGAATGTCTACTCAACAGCAAGGGAACATTGCAGTCCACAACATCAGTCACGATGGTAGCACACATGTTTCCAATGTAGCAGGGCAGAGTAACACGTTTGAGGGAAGAAACTGTGACACCATCAGCAAAAGTAAACGTTGAGGATGATACTTCTCTTACAGCATCACGTTCATAATCAGTGAGCTCACTTAGATAGCAATTGATCCATTCAACTCCACATACAGTTGTAGAACACCCTGTGTCTAGAAGAGCACATCCCTTAGATTCTTCTACTAGAGTCTGTGAGATACAAGGTCGGGCAGTGGATGTTGGAGTGGCCCTAGTGAGAGAGGGCAGTGTGTGGAAACTCCCTGTACTGTTTTTTGCAGATGATACTGTGTTGTTGAGTGAAGACGAAGGGGAGCTGCAAGGCTTGGTAGATGAGTTTGGGAGAGTGTGTAAGAAACGGAATCTAAAGGTGAATGTGGGGAAGAGTAAAGTGATGGTCTTCGAGAGAAGTGAAGCCAGTGAGTGTATAGTGAGATTGGATGGGAAGGATATGGAGAATGTGAGTGAATTTAAGTACTTGGGCAGTGTGATGAGTAAGGATGGTAGTCTGGAGGGTGAAGTGCTCGAAAGGGTACAGCAGGGAAGGAAGGTTGCTGGTTCGTTGAAAGCAGTGATAAGAAACAGGGAGGTGAGCATGGAAGTGAAAAAGTTGTTACATGACAGTATTGTGATACCAACTCTGACATATGGAAGTGAAGCTTGGACCCTGTTGGAAGGACAGAAGTCAAGAGTGAGAGCAGTGGAAATGAGTTATTTGAGAGGAGCATGTGGAGTCACATGGAGAGACAGACTAACAAATGAGGAAGTGAAGGAGCGTTGTGGTGTGGTTGAGGACGTGATGGGAAGCGTTAGGAGAAACACGTTAAGGTGGTTTGGGCATGTGGAGAGGATGGAGAGTGAAAGATTGACGAGGAGAGTGTATGTGAGTGAGGTGGAGGGGGCGAGAGGGAGGGGGAGGCCGAGGATGAGATGGAGGGATGGAGTGGAGAGGTATATGAGAGAGGGGGGTGTGAGTTGGGAGCGTGGTAGTGAAATGGCAGGGGACAGAGTGACATGGAGGCGATTTGTTTGTGGCCACCCCGTTCGGGATTGAGGCGTCTGGCAATAGATAGATAGATAGATAGAGTCTGTGACTTACCTCTACTAGCGGCATCATCCGCATAGCCCATAAATAACGACAGATGCACTGTTTCAGAATTCTCTTCTCGACTGCCGTCATTTTCGTATGCATCCGGACAGTCACGTGCCCAATGAAATCTAGAATCACATACGAAACACCTCGATACCTTTCCGTCAGGCCCAAGTGGGCTCTGCCTCCTGCCAGTGGATGAGCGTTGGGGAATTCTAGCAGATACGGTTGAACATCGGCCACTACCCCGACGTCGATCACGTATTGCACCACCTCGCAACATTCTCCGTCCTCGTCGAGTACCTCTAGCATAAAGCGTTTCCTCACCCTCAACTTCGTCACTCCCAAATACTGGTTCGTCTTTCACCTCCCGGGCGGACACCGATGCCTCGTTCTGCCTGCCAATTTCACCAGCAAAAATACGATTCAGGGCAGATTTCATATTGTCGTATGTCACCTCAGTTATCGCGGACATCACTAGTTGTCGTTCACTGTCTGAAAGTTTGCATGCAGCTAAGAGCATAAAAGCCATCACAGAATTTGGCAGTTCCATGTCCTGCTTTGTAAATTTGAAATAAACATGCTCAAATTCTGTCACGAACTCCCGAATGTTCATATCACTGGCTCTTCTGAAGTTGTACAGCTCATAAAACGCTGCAAACTGTCAACGCCCTTCGTCCACGAGAAATAAACCGTCTAATTTTTTCAGCTGGGTCTGAACACCATCCTTCTGCTTCAAAACATCTGTTTCAATCTGTGAAGACACCACCCTCGCTCTTCCAGACAATGACAGGTGACTAGCTAAGGCTTGTTTTTCTGTTGCTAGGTCTGTTAGTTCGCACCAAATGCCAATGTCTTATATGTAGAATCATTTTCAAGTTTTGGAGGCCACTTGGTCGAACACGACGCCATTCTCGCAACTACGCTCTGCTACCAGTGTAGGAACTAGGCAAACCACACTCACCGGCCTCATGACGTGAGCTGCCAAGGCTCCTGGTTGCATACCACAGGAACCTTCTGATGACGTCATCATTCGTGACTTAGCAGGTGTGTGCATGCGCACACTCACTAACATGGAAGATAGTGCTCAAAGCTGAGAGAAAATTATCAGTTAACTTTTGCTCATGAATATAAACAAGCTCGGGTGGACTGGCATTTCTCACATCCTCATGTGTTCACAGCCACCTGATACATTGCTCCACTGACTGCTGAACACATACAGTATCTGTGTTACATCACATCTAATGTCAGGTATGTGTGTGGTACAACATGTTCAGTGGCACTGCGATAATAGACTAGCTGGCTTGCCTCTCTAATTTGTTCCCTTGTTCATGCACCTGATACAGTTTCACTGATCAATACATGGACTGCAGTAACAATGACCAAACATACACACACTCTCACATTAATATACAGAAAATGTGCATACATGCATAATATCAACACAACTCATTCACCTGACACAGTTCACTGACTGTCACACCCACTATAGCACATGACCACATGCTGACACACCCTCACATTACTGTGTTTAGTGTGCACAGCTATGTATGCACATTCTGTGCACATTCTCTACACATCCTTTACACAATTCCAAGTTAAGAATCAGAAATTGCTCGCCATTTGGGATAGGTGATGCATATACCATGATGCAATCGATGCCTTACTTGGCGGACTTAAAAAAATAAAAATATGTATTTATAAACTTGGACACCTGAGACTACCTGGCTACCATGCAGACAGTTGAAATCGTGGATGTTTGTCCTGTGATTGTTGAGGAGCTGGTGTAGAGAAGATTTGCAACTGAAGGTGTTTATATCCCAAAGGCATTTTATGTGGTGGGGTAGACTGTATTAATAATGTGGAAAATATTTCTATAAAATTTGTATAAGTTGGAAATGAAAAACAATCACTGTTGATAATAATTGTGTTAGATGCACCTCTTTAGAACTATGACTGAGGTAAATGCAATATCTACAACATAATGAAAAAATAAAAATAAAATCAAAGAGGTCCATATTGTACTGTCCATCACTCACAGGTGATGGTCTATACAGACCCAAAGGTATCACCAAAATAATGTTTAAACATGCACACAGACACACAATTCAAGGAAAATGTTTCCTGCATTTGTTAAACCAATTTTTTAGAAGACAGGAAAAAAATTAGAATGGAAAATCACACTCCTGGACATTAATGAATATTAAATTGCAGATGAGAGATGGGAAATTTTTATTATGCAAGCAATTCTTTTAATTGCCTGTCTCATAAGTGTTGGGAGAACCCATTTCACTTTACTGCCTGTAATTACTCCCTACTCTGCAACAGATGGGAATACAAAGATGTGTTTTCCACTGGCTTACTGCTGAACCTGAAATACAGTCTTCATTCACAGCAGTTTTCCTCTTTTGCCTGCTTCACTATCATTTTTTTCTCTTTTTCCACAGGTCACTGATTGCAGATTCATATCTATGTCTATGTTTATCTATGTATTTGTATCTCCACTCCACCAACATGTGGTGCTCTGCAGAGATTGTATGTAGGGTGAGAAGTGTTTGTAAGTGTAAGTGTTGTGTTGGAGTGGCTTTGGATGCGAGTGTAGTCTGTGAAGCAAGTGTAAATGGCCTGCCTAAGCCGACTGGGTGCAAGCATACTAGTATGTGACACTGGTTCAACCACAGCACCCATTATGTCCACCAAAGCAGTAAGTGGCTCGGTGAACACTTCCCAAAGTTTTTACAACCCTGGCGGGAGGCGAACCAGCATCCACCAGCGTGCGAGATGCACACATATCTACCAAAGCACACAGTTTTATTCTCTTTCTTTACTTCTTAAGTAGATCTTATTCAGGTGTTTTAGTAAACGACATCATCTGTTTAAATATACTCTATCACATTTTAATACACAAGTAATCATGGACCTTATTACAGCAAACAAAATCACAAAAACAAGTTATAGTGCGTATAACGTACTGTACACTCCTAAACTGTCATATATGGACCATTATTCATATGTACGGTAGCAAGTGCCAGGTAAATTACATTGCCACATTATAACCACTGCTGCAGCTTTATACGGGTACTGTACTCCCTTGTACTGTGTCTTATCACCAATATTCACCATCTTTACCCATATCACCATGATCTAACATAGTTTAACCCCTTAACCGCGGGGTTGTCGGAGGCACGCCGTGCCCATCCCACGGGGCAAATCCGCGCTCTGACTGACTTTTTAAAAATATTTGCCAAAAATCAGTTATTAGTCCTAGAATATTATAATTAAATATGCATATGGCACATGCCTTCAGCTTTCTCCTGGGATGTTTTTTTTAGCACTCGTCAACTACCATAGGACTTGTGGAGACTTCTGAAGTTGGGTAACTAAGTCTCCACTTTACACTTCCTGACTTCCCGTAATATGAATACCACTGCCTGATATTATTACTAGAAACACTATTCAGTGATTTCCAAGTAGTTTGGAATCCATACTCCAAAAAAAAACACTGTGAAAGCAATGTAAAATACGAGCGCGTACGACCCTCCCACTCGCGCTAATTCGCCACTGGTATTCTGTCATTTCTTACTCATATACACACTCACACTTTATTATTATTTATTTTATTACACTGATACATATCTACAGTCCTTTACCGCTTCCCACACGATGTTTAGTAGGGGTAGAGGTCACAGGGCCTTTTATAATGGGCGCAAAAGCAGCAGAAATGGAGGGGCGCGACTGCAACGTGATTTCACCTTGAAGGACGAAAGTGAACTGAATGTACTGTACATATCTCGGTAGCAAAGAGTTGAAAATGTCAACTGCTAATTTATATGCTAAGAAATAAGTCGTAGGAAATCTGGACAATACATAATAAATTAGGTAGTTCTAGGTGAATATAAATATCACTCAGGTTTCTCCCTTCCTTTCTTATATACATTTATATTATGAGAATAGCTCATATGGCATATTTCACGGGGAAAAAGCAGGGGAAATTAGCAAGCGAGTGCAGGTTGGATGTTGCCAAGTGATAATTAGCCAATTTCAGGTGTATGGCACTATCAATTACCTTTTTT
>JAGKTI010010643.1:0-28046 GCA_018397915.1 Birgus latro
GTGTGTGTGTGTGTGTGTGTGTGTGTGTGTGTGTGTGTGTGCAGATCCCCTAGCGCCTGGTGTGGGGTTGGCAGCATGGCAGCATCACGGGAGGAAAATTTACGTGCCCACGCATGTATTCTGAGCATATATGGGGCATTGCGTGGGTGGTATTGAGAGTTGCCACCTGCCACTATTTCCCATACAAATTTAATCCACCTACTCCTCGTGGCGCGGTTTTGGTACGCCTTTGAAAATTGCGCTCACCCTGTGCCCCCTCCCACTGTATCCTAGATCTGCAGACATAAGTAGCGTTTCCCAGGCTCAACACCAACCAATTCCATATGTCTCTCAGTCGAGGGCAAATATCAGGAGAGGTAACACCTATATCTCTGTGCTCCACAATTAAAGGCCGTAAATAGCTACTCCAGGACTTTCCTTCAACCATCAAGAGAGGGGTGTTACATTTTTGGTAGCAGCGGTGATCGGCCCATCGTTTCTCACCGCCTCCTACAGTGCCAAAACACACCTTGCCGCTCCGCCTCTCACTGCCTCGCCCTCACTCTCGTGGCGTACTACTGGCTCTTCATCTACAGGTGTCCAGTTCCCCTTACCAGTGCCGTTCTCTGCATCACCCACAACCCCACACAGGCTGCGACTATTGACGTCGCCGCCCTCCGCACCTGTCTTGTTCCGACACCTGTTCAGACACCTGTTCATCTGCCGATGGCCCTTTCCAGCGTCTGCCGTTCACTCTCTGGATCTACCACGTCAATGCCCTCTGTCACATCTGCCACCAGCCAGCTTTGCATCTGCCTGTGGAGACATTTATCCACCCCTCAATGCCTCCCATCTGCTTCGGATTAAACCACCGCGCCACTCAACCCTCCTATTCACGTATCGACTCAAGCCCAGCGAGAAATGCCATCTCTTCCAAGACTCGTCCTACATACCTACTACAAGCCGTATTCACAACCACTCTCATCCACCACGCCTGCCTCTGACTCCGCCCACCTCGTGCCCTCCCCGTTCTCCCATTAGCTGATCAACGCTCTCACCTCTCCTCTCCACTTCGTTCACAGCTCAGCTGTGTAACAATACTAGTGTACCTTCATCCACCCATTATTGCCTTTCTATAGAGATTATCCTCCGATTTTCTCTTCAGATTGTGTGTTGTCATAATTCATCTCCACCCCTCACTCCATACTCACCTTCACCGCCAGTCTTTATTACTCATCTCCCATCTCACCTACTATTTATTGCAACTAGCATTCCGTCATCTCCATACATTTCCATTTCCATTCTCATGGTACATTTTCTCATCTTCATACTGTAAATATGAAGAGGAGTAGACTGTAGCACCAGTCGAGCAGGGCAGTACTCCCAAGGAGGATGGAAAGCTGATGACAGGGAGAGCTGCAGCTCCCGTTTCATCAGCCCTCAGGACTTGTTCCTGACCATCCCCCTTTGCTGAACTTTTTCAGTGTCTCAGTTACACAGAGAGTAGACCAGCATGCTCTCCAATACAAGTTTCTCTAACTGTCAACACCAAACTGCATACACACTACACACTACACTTCCTTTTCAAATTTTTTTAATAATGGCGATTGTAAATCGTGCCTAGGAGTCCCCGGGGGGGGGTACCATAAATGCCCCCACCATCCGCCCCTCTCCCGGTGACGACTCTCGGAGCTGCCTGGAACCACTGTCTGACTCACTCCTTCATTTCTGTAACATTCGCAGCCTTTCCTCTAACTTTCGCTCTGTTGAGCACCACCTCTTCTCCTCTAAACCTCACCTTCTCTTTCTCTCTGAGACTCAGCTGTCTGAGACAACTGATAGCAAACCCTTTTCTGTATCCTCCAACTTTCTCTATTCTCATTTCAAAGCCAAAGGTGGTTGTTGTGTATATGTACGCAACGATCTATCTTGCTCTCGTGTTCCTGAACTTGATTCTTCTGAATTCTCTACTCTCTGGCTTCGGCTTTCCTGTCATTCTCTGACTAAATATATCTGTGCTGTTTACTTATCTCCTAATTCTACTGACTATCAAAAATTCTTCGACTATCTTACTTCTACGATGGAACACATTCTATCCATTTCTCCTTTCTCTGAAATCTCCATTCTAGGAGATTTCAATGTTCACCACCGTCTTTGGCTCTCCTCTCCTTTCACTGATCCACCTGGTGAACAAGCCTACATCTTTTCTATGCTTAATGACCTAGAGCAGCTTGCACAGCACCCTACCCGTGTCCCTGACCGCCTTGGAGAGAGTTCCAACATACTTGACCTTTTCCTAACAACTAATCCTTTTGCTTACACTGTTAATCTTTCCTCTTCGTTGGGCTCCTCCGATCATGACCTTATTACCTTAACCTGTCCTATTGCTCCGGTACAGCCTGTGGACCCTCCAAAAAAACGCCGCCTGTGGCACTTTGGAGCTGCAGATTTGGAGGCCCTCAGGCAGTACTTCTTTGATTTTCCTTGGAATGATTATTGCTTCCATGGCCGGGAGCCGTCTGAGTGTGCCCTGCGCATTACGGAGGTTATTCTCTCGGGCATGGAAGCATACATTCCTTTTTCATATCCTCTGACTAATGCAAGAAAGCCTTGGTTTAATCACGCTTCTTCTAGTGCTGTCCTCAACAGAGAGAGGGCCTTTAAAAGGTACCGAAGCCAACCCACCCCTGAATCACATCTTTTTTATATTTCTGCCCGGAATCGTGCTAAGTCTGTTCTTCGCTCTGCTAAAAATAATTTCATCCGTGCTAAATGTTCCCAACTCTCCAACTCGAATTCTTCTCGCTCCTTTTGGCACCTTGCCAAAAACCTTTCTAACAACTTTACCTCATCATCCTTCCCTCCTCTTTTCTACTCTGATGGCTCTGTAGCTATTTCTTCTACTGATAAAGCAGATCTCTTCGCTCAGACTTTCTCCTCCAATTCTACCTTAGACGATTCCGGTGCTGTTCTTCCATCACTTCCCCCCTCAGACTTCCTCATGCCTGGCATTAAAATTTCTTCAGCTGACGTATTTTCTGCCATCACTGGCCTCAATATTAACAAGGCATATGGGCCTGATGGAGTCCCTCCTGTTGTCCTCAAAAACTGTGCTTCTGTGCTTACACCCTGCCTAGGTAAACTCTTTCGCCTTTGTCTCTCAACTTGTACTTTTCCTTCTTTTCCTTCTTGCTGGAAGTTTGCTCTCATTCAGCCAGTCCCAAAGAAGGGTGACCATTCCCAACCCTCTAACTATCGTCCAATTGCTTTAACATCCTGTGTATCAAAAGTTTTCGAATAAGTTCTTAACAGAAAAATTTTAAATCATCTTTCCTGTCACAACCTTCTTTCTGATCGTCAGTATGGGTTCCGTCAGGGACGCTCCACTGGCGATCTTCTCACCTACCTTTCAGACTCTTGGTCATCCTCATTTCGGGACTTTGGCGAAAGCTTTGCCATTGCACTTGACATCTCAAAGGTTTTCGATCGTGTCTGGCATAAGTCTTTGATTTCCAAACTGCCCTCCTACGGTTTCTATCCTTCTATCTGTGCCTTCATCTCTAGCTTCCTTTCTGGTCGTTCTATAGTTGCTGTTGTAGACGGCCATCGTTCTTCTCCTAGACCTATCAACAGTGGTGTTCCTCAGGGCTCTGTCCTATCACCAATTCTCTTTTTTTTATTCATCAATGACCTTCTTAGCCGTACATCTAACCCTATCCACTCATATGCTGATGATTCCACCCTTCACCTTTCCATTCGATTTCCGCAACGTCCATCTCAGCAGTTACTTCAGCAAACAAGGGATGAGGCTATGGCACACCTAATGTCTGACTTGGCTCATATCTCTGATTGGGGTAAAAATAATCTTGTTATTTTTAATGCATCAAAAACTCAGTTCTTACACTTATCAACCCGACAAAATGTTCCTCAGGATTACCCATTAATGTTTAATAATTTCTGGCTCAGTCCTGCATCATCCTTGAACATGCTAGGTGTTTCATTCTCTCGGGATTTGTCTTGGAAAGAACATATTACATCTCTTGTGAAATCTGCTTCCAAGAGATTAGGTGTGCTGGGCTGACTCCGAACTTTCTTTACCCCTGCACAGATGTTGACCTTGTACACGGGTTTTATTCGCCCGTGTATGGAGTACAACTCTCATGTGTGGGGAGGCTTCCCACACGCAGTTCTTCTCAATAGGGTGGAGTCAAAGGCTTTTCGTCTCATTAACTCTCCTCCTCTTACTAATGCCCTTCAACCTTTGTCTCTTCGCCGCACTGGTGCTTCTTTATCTCTCTTCTATCGCTACTTCAATGGTCACTGTTCCTCTGAACTGTGCTTGCATCCCTCCACCTCTACGACGGGCACATAGTACCCGTCTAGCAACAAACTCTCATCCCTTTTCTGTCCAACTCTCTAATGCAAGAGTTAACTGTTACTCCCAGTCCTTCATTTATGCAACTGGTCAACTCTGGAACTGTTTCCCTTTGTCTGTATTCCCTACTTCCTATGATCTCTAATCTTTCAAACGCAGTGTGTCCAGGCATCTCGAAATGAATGGATCTTAAATTTGGCTCTCTTTTGTATTGTTTTTACTTTTTCTTGGAAGGAACAGTATGTGGGCCCTGACGTTTGGTTCCTTCTTCCTTGCATAAAAAAAAAAATCTATCTCGACGATGCCAATCGTCCCAAATTTACCGGCGAGGACTCCACTTGGTCTGTTTATTATTTTCTCAGAGAGGTCGAAACCTACATCCACAATCGGCGGATTACAGATGAAAACCTCAAAGTCTCTTATCTCATGGGTCGCTTACACCGAGGGAAATCGGATATCGGATCCACGATTCGTGCTGGACATTTTGATGGCATAACAACCTTTGATGATTTCTGTAAGGAACTAATCACACTTTGTTGCCAACATTCCACTGCCGCATCTCTCACTGGGTTCACTAATCTCCTCACCCAGATGGATGGGGTTTTGCAAGTCCCCCCCCAACATGCCAAACTATGCGAAGCAGCCACTGCTATGAAAGCCACTAGTAGCGAGATCCGCCAATTACTTATAGGCACGAAATGGGTACAGAACATAAATGGAGCTCCTATGGTTTCACTCAACAACTTTGCAGATTTGTTTGGTTACCTGAGACCTCCTCCATTGGCTTATTCCCAAACAGAGAGAAACAGCCCTGGCGATCAGTTTCAATCCAGGAGATAAAACTTTTCAGATTACTAAAACGATCCATGAAAGAACAGGTTCAAACCACACGCGTCAGGCCACAGACCGACCCTTGCTCTCTCAGGTCTGTCACACTACCACTTCCCCAGACCAATGCCGTTCTCATTCAAGCACACGAGGCAGACCTGCCACCAATCGTTCTGCAACTGCCGGTCGTAATCAATCTAGCATCCGACAGAACAGACAGTCCTCGATCCTTTGCTGGCACTGTGGTACACCTGGACATCGAGTAAACAGTTGTGACTGTAAACACACACGGCCTTATTCCCAAACTAGCCGGCGTATGCCTTCCCGTTCGCGTCGCCCTACATGCAAATATCACAAGACTAGTACGACACACACTACAGATGAGTGTCGTTACCACCAGTCGGGGGAAGCGCCGCGCCCCTATCGGACCAATATGACGTAGCAACAGAACACCAACTCCCCATCCGCCATGTATGACCTATAACTTCCTCAGGTCTAGTCATTCTAGGACAGAGTAATGACATACCAACGTGTTCTTCATGGACACCGGATCTATAATAAACTTGATTTCTGATACCTCCTTAGACATCATTCAAAGCCACCGCAACCGCATCAGTTTCCATGAACCGCCAGACATTCGCCTATGTGGTGTAGAAGGCTCCAAGTTTAAGGTCAAAGGAAGAGTCACTTTAGAAGTACAACTAGACAGCGCCTTGCTCCCTTTCCCAATAGAATTTCATGTTACTAATGACTTGAAATATCCAGCAGATGCCCTTATTGGCTTACCCACCATGGCACAACACTCCATTGCATTATTGCCTGCCTGTAGTAGTATAGACATTTCTGGGTTCCCAGTCTACAGTATGAAATGTCCCCATCCTGTACTGCCAGTAACTTCAGTCATTCAGTCCCCCTGACTCTCGCACTCCCTAAGAGTACAGAACAAGGCGAGCCGTCATCATCATCATCAACCGAGAATACAGAGATCATTCCCTCGCTGACTGAGAGCAAGAAAACACCTGATGATACATTTTCTCAGCTTTCAGAAAAGGCTCTTCCAGCCTCCTCTAATGACAGCACTACAGCCGACTCAGACATGTCTCAGTTACCTACCTCACAAAGTCTAACTGATGTTCTCCAACTCGCAGAGACGAGGTGTGCAGTAACGAATACGTGCACAGTTTTGTTACCACATGAGTTCACAAAAGTCTCTGTTCGTGCTGTTGGTGCAAAAGAAGCAGTGGATGTACTAACACTACCTGAGACGTGTTGTGTGAATGGCTTAACTTATGAGTCAGCCTGGTGCACAATCTTAGAGGACAGTCTATGTTATCTATACTTGCTCAATGTCACGAATGCTCCACTAAAACTTAAAAGTGGTGTAAAGATCGGAGATTTCCTAGTATACCCAGCAGCCGTAATGGTGTGCCAGGAATCCTCTATCCCTACTGATCCTACTGATGATGATAGTCAACCAACTGTGCTTCTGTGCTTACACCCTGCCTAGGTAAACTCTTTCGCCTTTGTCTCTCATCTTGTACCTTTCCTTCTTGCTGGAAGTTTGCTCTCATTCAGCCAGTCCCAAAGAAGGGTGACCATTCCCAACCCTCTAACTATCGTCCAATTGCTTTAACATCCTGCATATCAAAAGTTTTTGAGTCAATTCTTAACAGGAAAATTTTAAAGCACCTTTCCTGTCACAACCTTCTTTCTGATCATCAGTATGGGTTCCGTCAGGGACGCTCCACTGGCGATCTTCACACCTACCTTTCAGACTCTTGGTCATCCTCCTTTCGGGACTATGGCGAAAGCTTTGTCATTGCACTTGACATCTCAAAGGCTTTCGATCGAGTCTGGCATAAATCTTTAATTTCCAAACTGCCCTCCTACGGTTTCTATCCTTCTATCTGTGCCTTCATCTCTAGCTTCCTTTCTGGTCGTTCTATAGCCGCTGTTGTAGACGGCCATCGTTCCTCTCCTAGACCTATCAACAGTGGTGTTCCTCAGGGTTCTGTCCTATCACCTACTCTCTTCCTTTTATTCATCAATGACCTTCTAAGCTGTACATCTAACCCTATCCACTCATATGCTGATGATTCCACCCTTCACCTTTCCATTCGGTTCCCGCAACGTCCATCTCAGCAGTTACTTCAACAAAAAAGGGATGAGGCTATGGCACACCTAATGTCTGATTTGGCTCGTATCTCTGATTGGGGTAAAAATAATCTTGCTATTTTCAATGCATCAATAACTCAGTTCTTACACATATCAACCCGACAAAATCTTCCTCAGGATTACCCACGAATGTTTAATAATGAACAGTTATGTCCTGCATCATCCTTGAACATGCTTGGGGTTTCATTCTCTGAGGATTTGTCTTGGAAAGAACATATTACATCTCTTGTGAAATCTGCTTCCAAGAGATTAGGTGTGCTAAGCCGATTCCGTACTTTCTTTACCCCTGCACAGTTGTTGACCTTGTACACGGGTTTTATTCGCCCGTGTATGGAGTACAACTCTCATGTGTGGGGAGGCTCCCCACATGCAGCTCTTCTCAATAGGGTGGAGTCAAAGGCTTTTCGTCTCATTAACTCTCCTCCTCTTACTGATTCCCTTCAGTCATTGTCTCTTCGTCGCACTGTTGCATATATATCTCTCTTCTATCGCTACTTCAATGGTTACTGTTCCTCTGATCTGTCTGCTTGCATCCCTCCACCTCTACGACGGGCACGTAGTACCCGTCTAGCAACAAACTCTCATCCCTTTTCTGTCCAACTCTCTAATGCAAGAGTTAACCGTTACTCCCAATCTTTTATTTATGCAATTTGTCAACTCTGGAACTGTCTTCCTCTGTCTGTATTTCCTACTTCCTATGATCTCCAGTCTTTCAAACGCAGTGTGTCCAGGCATCTCGAATTGAACGGATCTTGAATTTGGCTCTCTTTTGTACTGTTTTTGCTTTTTCTTGGAAGGAACAGTATGCAGGCCCGTGGCCTTTGGTTCCTTGTTCCATGCATAAAAAAAGAAAAAAAATATGTGCCATTAACTCTACGGGATCTGCTCCATCTCATTCACCTGACCTGCTCTCAAACCTAACTTGCAAAGATTTTCGACAGCATAAATCTCAACTGCTCGACCTTTTGCAAGCTTACAGAAATGTGGTAGCCTTACCCGGAGAACAAATGGGCAAGACAGACTTAGTCAAACATCACGTAGACCTAGTGCCAGGAACTCAGCCGATTTACATACCAGCATATCGGTTACCTCAATGCTTGAGAAAACAGACAGATCAGATGGTACAGCAAATGTTAGTTCAGGACATTATCAAACCCTCCGTCAGTCCATGAAATAGCCCTCTTTTCTTAGTACCAAAGAAGGACGGCAACTTTAGACCAGTGGTGGACTACCGTAAATTAAACTCCGTAACCGTTCCAGACCGTTTCCCGTTACCTGTCCTCACAGATTTGCTAGAATCACTAGGTGAAAATAACGTAGTCTTTTCATCCCTAGACCTCCTCAGTGGTTACTGGCAGGTCGAAATGGAAGAATCCTCTCGCCCAATTACAGCCTTCAGCACCCCTTCCAGACATTTTCAGTTTAAGAAACTTCCTTTTGGTCTGAGAAATGCTCCTTCAGTATTCATTCAACTTATCCATTCGGTCTTTAGTGGCATGATGGGACACTCTCTTTTTGCTTACCTTGATGACGTCATTGTTGTAAGTAAATCAGTCCCTGACCATTTTGCCAAACTACAACAAGTATTGGAACGTCTACAGCTAGCAGGCCTAAAAATCATCCTCAGTAAATGTGACTTCCTGAGAAAGAAAATCAACTTTCTAGGCCATGTCGTCGACGCACAAGGCATTCATACTAATGACGACAAAACTAAGGCGATCATCAATTTCCCAGAAGCTACCACTACCGATGCTGTCAGAAGTTTCCTAGGCCTAAGTGTTACTATCGTTGATTCATTAAAGACTATGCAAAGATTGCCGCTCATCTAACCCACTTACTAAGGAAGAGTGCATCCTTTGTGTGGACTAACGATCAGTCCCAGGCTTTTCAAGCACTAAAGACAGCTCTTGTCAATGCCCCAATTTTAGCATTCCCTGATTATTCCAAACCCTTTCTTCTATGCACAGATGCCTCAGGCGCAGGACTTGGTGCAGTTCTAATGCAACTAGATCAATCATCCAGGAAGCGTGTAATAGCGTATGCTAGTCGCGTACTTACCACCACTGAACGTAATTACAGTGTCACTGATTTAGAAGCTTTGGTAGTCGTCTGGTCCTTAAAACATTTCAGAGACATAGTATATGGTTATCCAGTGCATATCCAGACAGACCACCTTCCTCTATGTGATTTGTTTAAGGGATGCAACCTCACCGGTAGATTAGCTAGATGGTCCATCACCATCGAAGACTTCAATCCCACTTTTCAGTATGTCCCGGGAAAATCGAATGTAGTCGTGGATGCCCTCTCACGTCATGTAGCCGCACCTGTCCCATCCCTGCAGCCCAAGGTGACTGACAGCACAACCTTAACATCAGAGGATGTTCAAAACACTCAGCGCAAAGATTCCATGTGGTCACAAGTAGTTTATTTCCTTGAATCAGGACATGCCTCGACCTTACCTGTTCTACCAGTACCACTAGATGAGCTCATACTAAAAGATAGTCTCTTGTACAGAAAAACATTCCTTACAGGAAAGGATTTGCCCAACAGAGAAGTACACCAACTCGTTGTCCCTACTGACCTGATATCTGCGGTCCTTCAAATCGTTCATGATACACCTCACGCATCGCATCCAGGTAAAGACCAATGCTTGCGCCAAGCACGTCTCGAGTACTATTGGCCAACCATGCGTCGCGATATCAATGCACACTGTGACTATTGCATCTAGTACCACCGCCACAAAGGTTCCAACGGCTTACCTGCACCGCTCTTACAATATCCAATCCTGTCACGCCCATGGGAAACAGTGTCCATCGATCTTCTCAAACTCCCTCCTACAGAATCAGGCGCAGAGTATTTGTTTGTAGCAGTCTACCACTTCTCACGCTACTGTGTCCTCGTACCCCTCTCAGATAAGACCGCGAAGAGTATTGCACGTGCCTTCGTCGATCATGTAATTTGCCCGTCCAGTATACCACATACCATCCTCACTGACAATGGTACTGAGTTCAACAATAGCCTCCTGGAGAAGATCTGTCACCGCTTTAAAATGACTAAATGCAATGTCATACCTAACCATCCAGCTTCCAATGGCCTTGTAGAGCGCCACAATAGAAAAATCTTAGAGTGCCTCAGACACATAGGCTCCCATAGTTCGTCATGGGATGACTGGATTCCCTAAGTGGCATCCTCAATCAATAGTTCCATCAACGCTTCCATTGGCGAATCTCCCTTCTTTGTCCTCTTTGGTTTTGACAAGCACCTGCCATACACCCTGTTATCCTCAAAGCCAGACCCCATCTATAACATTGATGACTATGTCAAAGTAAAATTTGCCAACTTCCAAACAATCCATCAGTATGTAACGTCCACTCTCGCTTCATCTAAGGAGGACATGATACAACGCCAACATAAACCTTCCTCTCTTATCACTATCAACGTTGGTGATCTAGTCTTTGCTCATTCCCATACGCGTACCTCTAAATTGGATGACAAATTTACCAGACCCCATCGCGTACTGAATAAACAAGCCAACAAGTTCCACATCCAAGACCTCTCCGCTACAGACACTAAGTGGGTCCGTACTGACGATCTAAAACGTGCTCCACGAGGCCTAGTGTTGGAAGAATCACTTGCACAACCTACTGCTCTCCCTCCTACTCCACAAATCCCTCACTCTACCCCATCTCCACCTATCCATCAGTCTCCTTCCTCTCCACCTACACCTACTTATTCATCAACCAATCAGTATCGATCCAAACTGCGTTCCACCCATCAACCTCTCCAGGAACTCTTCCATTAATTCTCACCTAATCTTCTAGGTATGATGTTAGCGGTCTACCTGCTGGCAGTGCTGACCCTTCTAGGGTCTGGGTCGGGTGAGGACGATGGTGGAGTACGTCCCGGGGCCTTGGTTGGCTCGGGAGGCGAGGTAATGCTGACTGAAGATGTAGTCTCCCTGCGCTACGATCTTGCGCCCCTGGCCGACGTAGCCATCGCCCTGCCTGCCTACCCGCACCAGCTCCACAAAATCAAGACCCGCCTCACAGCCCTCATGGGGAAACAACCCAAATCAGTGTTTATACCATCTTTTCCTTCCACTCTCCTGGCAGTTGCAATACATTTCTGGTAAATTCACTGAGCTCAATGACACATTCTCCATTCAGCCACCCATAGGTCGTTCTCGTGTGAAACGAGGTCTCTTTGTCCTAGGAGGTGAGATTCTATGTGGATTGTTTGGCGTCGCTAAAGCCCGTGACCTTTCCGGCTTTAAATCTGACCTAGCTCATTTAGCTTCCGCCCTAGAATCTCAACGCCGAGTCATCAAAGCCAACACACTATGTTACAGAAGATTACCTCCCACCTAAATGAAGTAACTTACACTCTGAACAACTTCACCGACATCTTAAAACAACACCTCTCCAATCTCAACGTTATTTCTCAGTTCTTTTATCTCAAACTCAACATGGATAATCTCCAACTAGCCATTGACTCTCTATTTTCTCAGGTCACTACCTTCGTTCGTATCCTAGTGGATGCTATTAATGGACGTGTCACTGCAGACTTAGTACCTATCTTAGCTCTCCACTCTGTATTAGAATGGGCTCACTCTACTTTCGTTTTATCCCCAGTACTCCCCTACTCCTCTCTCGAATATTACTATCCAGTTCTCGAGGCCACTCTTCTCACCAAATACGTCGTCGTCCATATCCCTCTCCGTTCTAACATCACCTTCAACCTTTTCCACATCATTCTTTTCCCCTTCAGGTACAACAACTCCCTATTGCAAGTCTCTGTTCCTTCAGAATATTTCCTCCTATCCCATGACCATCTTTCAGTTGCCTTCCTTTCTATCACCGACCTCCAGCAATGTTCCTCCCTCACCCCTACCTCTCGTCTCTGTGCTGCCCACCTTTTCGCTATCTTCCCTAGCAGCGCTACGCACTGTGAGTCTGCTTTAGTTCGTAACCATTCCATATACTCGGCCTGTTCCTTTGTTCCAGCTCCTGTACTCCCAGTCCACCATGCTCACCTCAACCACGTCCAATACTTCTTCTTCACTGTCCCCATCTCTGTCACCATCATGTGTCCTGGTACTTCGGTCCGCTCCGTACCTGCTAGTGGTCTCCACAAAGCACCGGACTATTGTCCCGTCAAAACAGAGTCAGTCATCACTTACGCCACTCGTTATCACCAATCAGTCCGTAAACACTCCTATGACATCTTCCAACCAATTGACATGCATTCCAACCTGCCATCTACTAACATTACCGTTATCTCCCCCAACATGCGTATGCTAACATTCCTCAACGACAGTGACTTCATTATGGATCAATTTTCTCTGGCCCTCAGCCGTTCATGGGTTCATCCAACCGTTGTGTTTCCCCCTGTGGTCATCTCTTTCATAGGTTTTCTCCTCGTCCTCTGTGCAGTGCACTGTTGTGTCCGGAAAATGGAACACAGACTACAGGAAATCAGACTTGTTACTGGCATAGTACGCCCTCCCCAAGATTAAGTGCCCTCCCATTCAGTGACTACCTATGCCACCTGCTAAGTTGCATAAACTGTGGACAGAAAAAGTACCACCAGCCAATGTTGACATAGCTCTGATATAGTAATGTGTGACAATTGGAAACTAACATAGAAACAAACAAAAAAAAGAAAAAATGAAAGACATGTGTACCCTATTTCACAAGAGTGATCTACAGTACTTATATAGCTCTAAGAACATGCGTACTCTATTTACTCCTTGTATCACATATCAGCATGACTCTATGTGTATCTTATATCACCATACCTCCCATTGTAACAAAGTATATCACTAGCATCCACCCCCTTGACATAGCCATGTCCTCCCTCCAACCCCTGTATCATCCTTACTCCCTACCATCCCCTGTATCATAAACCCTCCCTCCTTCCCCTGTATCATACTCCCTACCTGTACAAATCTCCCGCCTCCCTTAGTCATATGAACCACCCCATATACCTCCTCTCTAGTGTTAAGAGACACCATCTCAACTACCCGGGGGAGTATTGTACCATTCCCCTTAAATGTGTATGTATTATGCCGTTATGTATATGCCCTCACTGTGTCCCCCCCCCCCCCCCCCAACTGTATTCAAGATCTGCAGACGTAAGCAACGTTTCCCAGGCTCAACACCAACCAATTCCATATGTCTCTCAGTCGAGGGCGAATATCAGGAGAGGTAACACCTATATCTCTGTGCTCCACAATTGAAGGCCGTAAATAGCCAATCCAGGACTATACTTCAACCATCAAGAGAGGGGCGTTACAGGTTAATATCACAACTCTAGTGAATATACAAAGTGCATTCACTGCATTCCACTCTACATGTATTGCATGTAGCAATGAAGTAGATATAGCAGGTCAATATTCTTTCATTTCTTACATCCGTTCCATTGGTGATATATAAAATGCTATGGATATTTGCCTTCCTTTTGCATTCAAATTTTTGTGTACTGGAGGTCGTCATTTAAAACAAAAATAAATAAAAATCATTAAAACTGGGCAGCCACAGTCCACAGCAGAAGACTCTCTGTAACTAGGGGGCGGCCCTCAGGGGTTGTACTATGGCTATCTGGTCTGAATGGAAGTGTATCACTATGCAAAATTTCGTGTACCTAGTCACAAGAAAAAAATGCTGTGCATACCGAAATTGCCTGGGAGCCCTGGGTGTCTCACTCTTTCCAAAGCCTGGTCTGGGTGAATGACTGTCACTATTCAAAAATTCGTGTTTTTAGATTGTAAAAAGTGGCCGCCCTCAGAGAGGGGAGAGGGGAGAAGGGGAGTTCCCTCGTGACCAAAACATGGCCTATTAAGGTATACCACTTGTACAAATTTTCGTTTTCCTGGGTAAGAACAAGGCAGATATATCTATGCTGACAGGGACCCACCGGGCAACCCCAAGTGAGGAAGTCTGGAATCCCAACCTGTAAAAGACGTGAACTGCGTGGAGGTGTACCCCGGTAAAATTTCACTTTCGTAGGTTTAAAAAAAATGTGCCTATGTATACCACCGTAGTACAGCTGGGCTGCTTTTATGAGTCATTCATGAAATCCAATCATTGTGGAGGTCCACTATTGTGCAAAATTATGTGTTCCTAGGTAAAATAATTGGCTTGCTTCCCCTTTGCCCCCCCTCCCTGCCTTAAGCCTGTTTCTGATGGAGATTTACCAATGTGCAAACTTTCACTTTCATAGATATAGGTATTCGGCTGTGCATACTGGCGTTGACCTGGATGCCTGGAGACGCCCAATCCAAAGTTTGAGAAGTGGCCTTCAGGGTCCCTTCTAGTCTAAAACTACTCCGTGTAGTGTTCTATACCTTGAACAATCTCAAATCCCAGAACCACTTCCTCCTCGTACCACCCTATACATCCTGGAGAAATACTACCTGATGCTCACACTTTGGAGTGGGAAAATAACGACGTTGTTTTAGCATGCATTCAGAAAATATATATCAGTACGTCAAAAATCTACACAAGAGAAGAAACAAAGGGAATAAAGAAAGTCTGTAAAAATGTTGGGACGTGCATCAGAAGAATGGACTGAGACAGAGCAAGGGAGATTAAAGCTATGTGTCACGGAGAGAGAGAGAGAGAGAGAGAGAGAGAGAGAGAGAGAAGGGTAGAATTATCAACAGCAGGTTCACACAATCACTGTCTAATTATTGGTCTCCTTAATCCTGCCAAAANATTAATTCCCATCAAGACCTAAACAAGAGAGAAAGAGAGAGAGAGAGAGAGAGAGAGAGAGAGAGACAGACAGACAGACAGACAGACAGACAAAGACAGAGAAGCAGGGAGGGATTGATTTGATTTGATTAATTTATTACCCCCTAAGGCGACAAACCTATTACAGTGCCATGTGAGCATATGTGAGGTGAGTACAAGGGAACTCGTGCCACGCAGGACACGCTGTCTAGCTAAAACAAATTAACACCCACCAAAGTGTGGATGACGCATGAGAATAACATCTAGATTATCATCATCCAATAAATGTTTACAAGTGTCCACTAATGTGAGTCCGTGTGGTATTAAATCAGAGACAAGTGGACATTGCAGGCAATAGTGGTCAAGGGTGTTGGCATTGGGTGCGTCACACAGCTTACAGGAGGAAAAACGAGGTGCGTTGTCCACCCCAGCCACTTGCCACACAGGTCGGTATCCCAGTCTGAGGCGGGCACACACCACGTTATGTCGACGAACCATAAGACCACTACGACGATATCTATGGGGCCGATGTAGAAAGTGGTCATAATGTTGGATAGACACACTGTGAGTCCTCTCAGCATTTCTACGGTGGAGAATAGGGGAGCGGGCTGCTCTACGTATTATCTGCTTGTAGCAAATAGTGAAGACATTAGTGGCATCCACAGCAGGCAGATCCAGTCCGCAGGCAGTACTTGCAATGAGGTCAGCGGTGTTGTTAGCTGCAAGACCAATATGAGAAGGAATCCACAGAAAGTGCACCACCAGCGAACGATCACGGGCAGTGGCCAATTGACGGAGTATCTGCATAACTATGTGTTGATATGCAGGCCTGGGAGAGGAGAGGGCAAGGAGGGCCAACTGTGAGTCACAGATGATCAAGCTGCTGTTGTTCATCCGTACTAATAAAGTAACTGCATCGCGGAGTCCATGTAGTTCGCAATATGTAGAGCTCGATGAGGTTGGCAGTCGACGGCCCAACCAGCCCCCTTATGGTGGATCCAGACTTGGGGAAAACACTGCACAACCAGCACTTCCATCCTCCTGCAGGGAGCCATCAGTGTGGATATGGTGGGCCGAAGGGAGGGAAGATGACAGCCTGGCGATAGTCTCCAAAGCTAGCTGTTTCTGAAGCTGAGGCAGGTCAGTCTTAGAGGCCGGAGTGTATGAGACAGCCGGAACAGGGGTCTGCCACGGTGGAATGCCACAGTCCACCTCCTCAGTAAGCACTGGTATGTTGATGTTTAGCTGTCGGACATATGAACAAACAGTATTAACTAGAGTGTGGCCACCGCTGCAAAGCAAAGGTCTTGGTGCAGTGGGATCAAGGGAGGTCCGAATGATGTGAGAGTAGTGGGGAGAAAGGTGAGGATAATGCAGGCACTTAATGCTGAAGTATGTCACCATGGAGTATATTCTCTCAACAAGTGGTGGCAGGTTGAGTTCAAGTTGCATGTTGACAATTCTGGTTGAGCCAGGGCAGCCCAGGATAAGTCTCATTACTGCGTTTTGGAACTTCTCAAGAGGTTGTAAGGCTGTTCTGGAAAGTTGACAAAGAGCAGGTGAGAGATAAGCAACAACTGATCGAATGAACGCTATGTATATGGATCGTGCTACAGGAATAGACACCCCGGCAGCATTATTAGTAAGCCACTTGTGAGGTTTTAGGCGCTGCTGTAGCCGGGTTAGCAGACCCAGAACAATCGGATGCATTGCACACGTTGTCTTGCAGGAATGGATGGAGAAATCCGTACCGGTGCCGCAAGATAAAGGTACTGCGTGCATAGGGGAATAACACAATCCCTGACAGAGAATACAGCTAGTGTTCTTGCTGGACGGGAAGTGAAGATTCTACTCTTTTCTGGTGAGATAATGAGTCCACATTTGGAAGCCGCCTCGTGAAACCAGTGAAGGAAACGTTGCAGATCTGCTGGGGAATTTGAGTGAATGCAGATGTCATCAGCATAGCAAGTAAATGTGATTCCAGGGAAGTCAGGAAGGAGGGTGAGTAAACGATGAATAAGGATATTAAACAAAAAAGGACTAAGGACACCACCTTGCGGAGTACCAAGCTCAAAATCCTCAGCAAAGCTGCATGCGCCCTTAAAAAGAACTCGAGAGGATCTATTGGTTAGGTAACCACGTATCCATCGCAGCAGGTTTCCCTTGACTCCAAAATCCACCAGCTGGTCGATGATGATGTCTCTGTTGGCGACATCAAAGGCACTCTGTAAATCAATGAAGGCCAGTACACTGGCGGGGGACAGAAGGGTGTATAGCTTCATGAGGCAGTGATGTGTCCCTCGCTGAGGTAAAAAACCGTAAAATTGGGGCGAGTACTTGTCCTGCAGCCTAAACAAGAGTCTTGTGAGGAGGATGCGTTCTAGTACTTTACTGAAACAGGAGGTGAGGGAAACAGGTCGGAATTTATCAGTACCAGGTTTAGGAATAGGCACGATTGTACTGTGGGTCCAGGCTTGTGGCACATATCCCAGACGGACGCAAAGGTTGAAAAGCTGGAGAAGGGGATTGCCAGGAACTTTCAGGAGAACACGGAGGACAGAAAAAGTGATCCCATCATCACCTGGAGCCGTTACCCTACCCCTGGCGAGGGCCCGTTGCAATTCATCATCAGTTATAGTCACACCATCCTCATCGTCTGTCCTCAGTAAAGCGGTGGTGAGACGGAGTGCACGAACGTTTTTCTTGGTGGAGAGTGCGTCCTGTATGTGTGCAGGAAGGGTGCAAGTCCGCGACTGTGCAGACCAGGCGTCTACAAGATCCTGTGCGTACTGTGCTGGACTGTGGTGGAGGACACTAGGGGGCTTCTTCTTAACAACCTTCTTGATAAGGCACCACATGGAACCCACAGTCATTTGATGGTTGATGCCATCTGTAAGTTTCTGCCAAGATTCAGTATAAACGCAGTGCTGGAGAGCAACTAGATCATCCCTCGACAATCGATACTGATGGAGACTCTCGGGGGAAGGTCGTCTTTGAAAGGCAAGTCCGTCTTCCACTGCCTTCCTCTCTGCCTGAGTGATACGATTATCCAGTGTCCAGGTGTAGGCATCATGATGGCGTGTAATGTGTGGCCTCTGACATAATGGGTGTAGAAGTCATGCGTCGAGCTGACAAGTGATGAATAGAACTTTTCAGGACATTGAAGGTTGAACGTGGGAAGAAGATTGGTTATATAGGAGACATACGTAGGGCAGTACTTGGGTGGGATTGCAATGCGAGTACGTCTGTGTACAGGAGAAGGTGTAGCAGGGAGGGAATAATGAAGGCTGAGAGCAATATGATCAGAGAAGAGAGCAGGGATTGACGAACACCTGACTTGGGACATCACGAGGCCGGATGTAAGGATGTGATCTAGTGTGCCTCCTCGAGAGTGTGTGGTCCCACCGATGTCCCAGCGGGTGAGCTGATTATGACGAATATACTCAAGAAGTTTAGTCCCATTACGGTTAACAGTGGCAGAAAGGTCCCCCAAAGCAGGGTGTTGGGCATTATAATCCCCCATGTATATCATGCCACGGATGATGGGAGCTGGAAGAGCAGCTGTATGCAACCTGCCTGGCGCAGAATACACATTGCATACCCGAACTGTGCCGCTTCCAATGGTGACCTCAAGAAGCTGGAAGGTTGTCTCGTCATTTACAGAGCTTTGGAGGAAACGGTGCTGGATGGAGGAGTGAACATACGTGACAAGTCCATTCCTGACTCGATGGACATAAGAAATATAACCACTGAGAGTGGGTGCCTCTATCTCGAGATGCGCACGACCAACAAAGGATTCCTGAATGAAAATGATATCTGGGTGGCGACTGTATACATATCCTTTGAGCGCAATAAGTTTAGACCGGTTCGTAACACCACAGGCATTCCAAGAGATGACATGCAGTTGTGCCATGTTACCGAACTTTGCCATTACGTTTGCGGAGGCCAAATGAGGGAGTGTTGGTGGAATGAGAAGTGCTATGCGGTGTGCCACGAGGGGAAGACTCCCTGGGGGGAGCAGTCAGTCGTCCAATGGAAGTGACAATGGAGTCCAGCTTTTCCATAAGGGTGGTGACAGTCGTAATGATGACTTGCTGTGATTCAACCAGTGAATTTAATATTGTCTCAAGTGTGGCTTGCTTGCTAACCAAGTCATCAATGCGGGCTTCTATTGCATTGATGGAGATGGGTAGGGAGAGGGAGAGAGAAGGAGGGAAGAAGAGGAAGGAGAGCGTGAAAGAAGGAAGAGAGGAGGAAGGTTGGATGAAAGGCTGAGTTACAAAGGATGTGTTGCCAAAAGGATCAGAGGAGTTTTACCCAGTTAGCTCATGGCCGTATTTTATGCCTCCTCCGCCAAGGCCCAACATGCAGCTGGAGAAAGACTATCCCCTCTCCCCCTATAAAATCATATTTAAATCCGCTAGATCCGTAATTTTCTATGGATACGAGCCAAACTGTACATAATCGTATATACCAACATCCTAAATATGCCTGATTTTTTTCATCAAGATCCATGCAATATTCACTGAAAAATTTACGAAAATGTCGAAAAACACCCTATCTCGCCATGTTAAGGAAAGTGAAAAAAAATAATAATATATGGATACGCACCTTTATCCAGATCCGCACCAAAATTTAACGAAGTCTATTCTGGGCCATGGCCCATTCTTCTACCAAATATCTTGGAAATCCGTCCAGTAATTTTTGTGTAATCTTGCTCACAAACCAACCAACCAAAAATAAATTAACGGACAGGGTTGAAAACATAACCTCCTTGGCAAAGGTAACAACAATATAGTCTGCATCAGTAACCACAGTACGATACTGAGACACGTAATGTGCAAAACTAATCACAACGAAAAGAATGTTTCAAAATCTATCATAGCAATTCTCGATCTTTCACAGCTTAGCAGTTTTTAACTGACTTCCGTGGTCTGTCTTTACCGCTGCCTGTGACATCCAGTCTTTTACATGCAAGGTATCCAGGCACCTCGAAATGAACAGGTTAGGGATGTGGCCTATCTTATTACACCTACCACTCGTGTATCTACTAGCAGTGCCAAGTGGTATGTTCTGGGTAGTGATGATGATGAGGTGTGTGGATGTGTGCGTGTGTGTCTCTGTGTGTGTGTTAACTTGTTTATGGAACTGGAAACAGGCAGCGTGTGAACACATGACAGCATATTGCAAGGACATAGTACTGTACTATCACTCAGCCTGAATATCAACCTTAGCTTGGGTTTCCAACACTACACCCAGACAAACACATTGCCACCTGGCCACCGTGGTTCCTGTTGATACAATACACAGGGAGAGTGATAGTGATTTCCAAGCTTCACTGATTCTCTCATGCCTGAAGATTAACGTTTGGAATAACTTCTTCGACCTGTCCGAACCAAGAGAGGGTTAACAGCAATAGAATTGACACTCTCAGGCTCCCATACTCACTCTCAGTTGAACGAGTCATTTGATGTTAGAGGGCATAAAATTCAAGAATTGTCCCGGACATGTGAGGATTAATGTTATCTGTATTATCATTAGCAGAGTCGTATAACTCACTCTCAGTTGAGCAGAATCAAGCGACATTAGCTATAATAACGAACTAGAGTAATTCCAATCGTTAAATTGTTATCGGTAATAGTACTATCATCCACAGGTAGGAGGATAGAGAAATGGAGGAGGGAAGGAAGGCTTAACAGAAGGAAGAAAGAAACATTAGGAAGGAAAGATGAACAGTAGGAATAAAAACAGAAGGAAGAGAGGATGATACGAATATAAAAGGAATAAAGAAAAGAAAAGGGAGGAACAGAATGGGTGGAATAAAGAAAGCAAGGAAGAGAAGTGGAATAGGCGAGAAAATACAGAGGAGGAAGAAAGAAAGAAAAACGGGGGGAAAAGCGGAAAAACAGATAGTAAGGAAGGAAAGACAGAATAAACTGGTGGCATTGTTGTTACGTATCTCTGGTCTTTATGGCTAAGCAGACCCGTCGATCACAGGTAAGTAACTGATTCTGTGGTCCGTCATACAGATGCAGAATTCATACACGGTGCGGGGTTCTGGCGCCCTCTTGTGGTAGACAGTGACTCACCATGGTCGGACCAAGGGCCTTCCCACGGCGAGGTGCAGAAAAATATGAGGTGTGGTTCCTGGGTGGATGTCACAGCTACTTTGGGTCACCTAGGGTACACATTTTCACAACACGTAGGCTTATCAAAGCAGGATGAAGGATGGAAGGATAAAAGGATGAATAGTCGGAAAGAGGACTAAAAAGAAACGGGAGCACTAAGAGAGTGCAGCACCTTCACCTACCAGTGTGTCTAAGGAACGAACAGATAACTTTGCCCTGTGACCTTGACCTTCGACAGATACTCAACGATTAATTGCTTCATTCTCTACTGACCTTATACCCGCCAACCAACTATTGGTTCAAATTGGATAAGGAGTTGAAATTTTTCTTGCCCAGTGACCTAGACATCTTTTGGTTACAATCGAATTTCTGAATCCTTCGCCGCCCGTCACTCTTTATACCGATGACTGCTAGCCGAAAAAAAAAAAACTTTGACTTTGACCTTTGACTGGATGCTGTGAAACAGAATGTTTTCATCCTGGCTTTACCCTAATCGTTTCCACATGATCTGGGCAAGAAGCACATAAAAATCATTTCAGTTAACCTTGCCACATGTTCTTGACCTGTGAGATGTTGTTCTCAAAAACTGCCCTCCTAATGAGACATATGAGTTGAAAGTTGACACTGCCTTGCGACCTTCACCAGTGACGGATCGTCCTAAAAACTGAATCTCTTCGTTCTTTCCTTACCTTTGACCTTTTCATCACTCTTAGTCTGACTCGGACTAAAACTGTTAAAGCCAGTGGTTCTCACCCGGGGGCCATGGCTATCTGCATGGTCATAGTGTATTTTTCGGGGGACCAAAGCGTTATCTTGATTATGTGGAGTAGCAGAAATCTTTAATGATCTTCCTTAGGAAAAATTTTCGAGGATTTTCTCGTTTGCCTTCCATTAAAGAGTATACCTGCAGCCTGTGTAAGACAGTTCCTAGAATTTATAGATGATTCATATGCTAAAGACATATTCGGAAAGAATTTTAATGAAATTTGGTTAAAAATTAGTCGCTGCTTTGTTGTAAGCAGGTTAACTGACCAGATGTTGCTGAAATTCTTGTGTGTCTGTCTGAACAATGGAATGTCTTCTAAGATGCTACGCATCAGTTTGGAGTAGCATAATTGACTTCATGTCCAACATGAATATTGTTTAGTCAATGTGATGACTCAACCATTGAAACCCCAGTTAGCAGCAAAATGTAACAAACATTCAACCTTGCAAGTGAATTGACACCTTTAGTGAGTTTATTTGTGCTCATATACTGTCTATTTTTTTTTTTTAAACTGCGTTGGTGGACTGAAATCTCATTTACATTTTTTTTAATGCAAGAAAGAAGGAACCAAAGGCCATGGGCCTGCAAACTGTTCCCTAAAAAAAAAAAAAAGAGAGCCAAATTCAAGATCCGTTCATTTCGAAATACCTGGACATTCTGCATTTGAAAGACTGGAAATCATAGGAAGTAGGAAATACAGACAAAGGAAGACAGTTCCAGAGTTGACCAGTTGCATAAATGAAGGACTGGGGATAACGGTTAACTCTTGCATTAGAGAGTTGGGCACAAAAGGGATGAGAGCTTGTTGCTAGATGGGTGCCTCTTGCCTGTCATAGAGGTGGAGGGATGCAAGCAGACAGTTCAGAGGAACAGTGGCCATTGAAGTAACGATAGAAAAGAGATAAAGATGCAATGTGCGGCAAAGAGACAGAGGTTGAAAGGAGGCAGTAAGAGGAGGAGAGTTAATGAGAAGAAAAGTCCTTGACTCCACCATACTGAGAAGAGCTGTATGTGGGGAGCCTCCAAACACATGAGAATTGTACTCTAAACAGGGGTGAATAAAACCTGTGTATAAAGTCAACATCTGTGCTGGGGTAAAGAAGGTTCGGAGTCAGCTTAGCTCACCCAATCTCTTGGAAGCAGATTTTACAAGATATAAAATATGTTCTTTCCAAGACAAATCCCAAGTGAATGACACCCCAAGCATGTTCAAGGATGTTGCAGGAACGAGCTGGACATTACTGAACATCAGTGAGTACTCCTGTGGGACACTATGTCGGAGTGATAGGTGTAAAAAATGAGTCTTTGATGCATTAAAAACAATAAGAATATTTTTACCCCAGCCAGAGATACGAGCCAAGGCAGACATTAGGTGTGCCATAGCCTCATCCATTGTTTGTTGAAGCAACTGCTGAGATAGACGTTGCAGGAACCAAATGGAATGATGCAGGGCGGAATCATCAGTGTATTTCTTTTCTTTTTTTTTTATGCAAGGAAGAAGGAACCAAAGGCCATGGGCCCACATACTGTTCCCCCCAAGAAAAGCAATCACAATACAAAAGAGAACCAAATTCAAGATCCATTCATTTCAAGATGCCTGGACACACTGCGTTTGAAAGACTGGAGATCATAGGAATTAGGGAATACAGACAGAGGAAGACAGTTCCAGAGTTGACCAGTTGCATAAATGAAGGACTGGGAGTAACGGTTAACTCTTGCATTAGAGAGTTGGACAGAAAAGGGATGAGAGTTTGTTGCTAGACGGGTACTAGGTGCCCGTCGTAGAGGTGGAGGGATACAAGCAGACAGTTCAGAGGAACAGTGACCATTCGAGTAGCGATAAAAGAGAGTTAAAGAAGCAACAGTGCGGCAAAGAGACAAAGGTTGAAGGGAATCAGTAAGAGGAGGAGAGTTAATGAGACGAAAAGCCTTTGACTCCACCCTATTGGGAAGAGCTGCGTGTGGGGAGCCTCCCCACGCATGAGAGTTGTACTCCAAACACAGGCGAATAAAATCCGTGTACAGTGTCAACAACTGTGCAAGGGTAAAGAAAGTTCAGAATCGGCTTAGCACATCTAATCTCTTGGAAGCAGATTTCACAAAAGATGTAATATGTTTTTTCCAAGTGAAATCCAGAGAGAATGAAACCCCAAGCATGTTCAAGGATGATGCAGGACTGAGCTGGACATTATTAAACATTAGTGCGTAATCCTGAGGAAGATTTTGTCGTGTTGATAAATGTAAGAACTGAGTTTTTGATGCATTAAATATAACAAGATTATTTTTACCCAATCAGAGATACGAGACAAGTCAGACAATAGGTGTGCCATAGCCTCATCCCTTTTTTGTTGAAGTAACTGCTGAAATGGACGTTGTGGAAACCAAATGGAAAGGTGAAGGGTGGAATCATCAGCAAGTGAGTGGATAGGGTTAGATGTACAGCTTAGAAGGTCATTGATGAATAAAAGGAAGAGAGTTGGTGATAAGACAGAGCCCTGAGGAACACCACTGTTGATAGGTGTAGGAGAAGAACGATGGCCGTCTACAACAGCGGCTATAGAACGACCAGAAAGGAAGCTAGAGATGAAGGCACAGATAGAAGGATAGAAACCGTCGGAAGACAGTTTGAAAATTAAAGATTAATGCCAGACTCGATCGAAAGCCTTTGAGATGTCAAGTGCAATGGCAAAGCTTTCGCCAAAGTTCCGAAAGGAGGATGACCAGGAGTCTGAGAGGTAGGTGAGCAGATTGCCAGTGGAGCGTCCCTGACGGAACCCATACTGACGATCAGAAAGAAGGTTGTGACAGGAAAGATGCTTTAAGATTTTTCTGTTAAGAATTGACTCGAAAACTTTTGATACACAGGATGTTAAAGCAATTGGACGATAGTAAGAGGGTTGGGAATGGTCATCCTTCTTCGGGACTAGCTGAATGAGAACAACCTTCCAACAAGAAGGAAATGTACAAGTTGATAGACAAAGGCGAAAGAGTTTACCTAGGCAGGGTGTAAGCACAGAAGCACAGTTTTTGAGGACAACAGGAGGGACCCCATCAGGCCCCTATGCCTTGCTAGTATTGAGGCCAGTAATGACTGGAAATACATCAGCTGAAGAAATTTTAATGTCAGCCATGAGGAAGTCAGAGGGGAGAAGTGATGGAGGAACAGCACCGGAATCGTCTAAGGTGGAATTGGAGGAGAAAGTCTGAGCAAAGAGATCTGCTTTATCTGTAGAAGAAATAGCTACAGAGCTATCAGAGTAGAAGAGAGGAGGGAGGGATGGTGAAGTAAAGTTGTTACAAACGTTTTTGGCAAGGTGCCAGAAGGAGCGAGAAGAATTCGAGTTGGAGAGTTGGGAACATTTAGGACCGATGAAATTATTTTTAGCAAGATTCCGGGCAGAAATATAAAAATGATGTGATTCAGGGGAGAGTTGGCTCCGGTACCTTTTGTAGGCCCTCTCTTTGTTCCGGACAGCACTAGAACAAGTGTGATTAAACCAAGGCTTTCTTGCAATAGTCAAACGATATGAGAAAGGAATGTATGCTTCCATGCCCGATAGAATAACCTCCGTAATGCGCAAGGCTCACTCAGATGAGTGGATAGGGTTAGATGCACAGCCCAGAAGCTCACTGATGAATAAAAGGAAGAGAGTTGGTGATTGAACAGAGTCCTGAGGAACACCAGTGTTGATAGATCTAGGAGAAGAACGATGGCCATCTACAACAGCGGCTATAGAATGACCAGAAAGGAAGCTAGAGGTGAAGGCACAGATAGAAGGATAAAAACTGTAAGAGGGTAGTTTGGAAATTAATGATTTCTGCCAGACTCGATCGAAAGCCTTTGAGATGTCAAGTGCAAAGGCAAAGCTTTCGCCAAAGTCCCAAAATGAGGATGACCAGGAGTCTGAAAGGTAGCTGAGAAGATCGCCAGTGGAGCTTCCCTGACGGAACCCATACTGACGATCAGAAAGAAGGTTATGATAGGAAAAATGCTTTAAAATTTTTCTGTTAAGAATAGACTCGAATACTTTTGAGATACAGGATATGAAAGCAATTGGACGGTAGTTAGAGGGTTGGGAATGGTCACCCTTCTTTGGGACTGGCTCAATGAAAGCAAACTTCCAGCAAGAGGGAAAGGTACAAGTTGACAGACAAAGGCAAAAGAGTTACCTAGGCTGGGTGTAAGCACAGAAGCACACTTCTTGAGGACAACAGGAGGGACTCCATCAGGCCCATATGCCTTGTTAGTATTCAGGCCAGTGATGGTAGAAAATACATCAGCTGAAGAAATTTTAATGTCAGTCATGAAGGGGGAAGTGACAGAGGAACAGCACCGGAACCGTCTAAGGTGGAATTGGAGGAGAAAATCTGAGTGAAGAGATCTGCTTTATCAGTAGAAGAAATAGCTACAGAGCCATCAGAGTAGAAAAGAGGAGGGAAGGATGATGTTGGAAAGTTGTTAGAAAGGTTTTGGGCAAAGTGCCAGAAGGAGCGAGAAGAATTCGAGTTGGAGAGGTGAGAACATTTAGTGCGGGTGAAATAATTTTTAGCAGAGCGAAGAACAGACTTAGCACGATTCCCGGCAGGAACATAAGAAAGATGTGATTCAGGGATGGGTTGGCTCTAGTACCTTTTATAGGCCCTCTCCTTGTTGCGTACAGCATAAGACCAAGAGTGATTAAATCAAGGCTTTCTTGCATTAGACAAAGGATATGAGAAAGGAATGTATGCTTCCATGGCCGAGAGAATAACATCCGTAATGCGTAAGGCACATTCAGATGGCTCACGGCCATGGGAGCACTAATCATTCCAGGGAAAATCAAAGAAGTACTGCCTGAGGGCCTTCCAATCCACAGCTCCAAAGTGCCACATACGATGTTTCTTCGGAGGGTCCACAGGCCGCACCGTAGCGATAAGACAGGTTAAGGTAATGAGGTTATGATCGGAGAAGCCCAACAGAGAGAAAAGATTGACAGTGTAAGCAGAAGGATCAGTTGTAAGGAAGAGGTCATTTATGTTGGAGCTCTCTCCAAGGCGATCAGGGATACGGGTAGGGTGCTGTACATGCTGCTTTAGGTCATTAAGGTTAGAAAAGATGTAGGTTTGTTCACCAGGTGGATCAGTGAAAGGAGAGGAGAGCCAAAGGTGGTGGTGAACATTGAAATCTCCTAGAATGGAGATTTCCGAGAAAAGAGAACTGGATAGAATGCGTTTCATCGTAGAAGTAAGATAGTCAAAGAATTTTTGATACTCAGTAGAATTAGGCAATAAGTAAATGGCGCAGATATATTTAGTCAGAGAATGCCAGGAGAGCCGAAGCCAGAGAGTAGAGAATTCAGAGGAATGAAGTTCAGGAACACAGAGCAAGATAGATCATTGCGTACATGTACATAACAGCCACCTTTGGATTTGAAATGAGTATAGAGAAAGTAGGAGGATACAGAAAAGGGTTTGCTGTCAGTTGCCTCAGACAGCTGAGTCTCTGTTAGGAAAAAATGGTGAGGTTTATAGGAGGAGAGGTAGTGCTCCACAGTAAGAAAATTAGAAAAAAGGCCGCGAATGTTGTAGAAATGAAGAAGAAGTGAGTCAGACAGTGGTTCCAGGCATCTCACCGAATCATCACCGGGAGAGGGGCAGATGGGGGCATTTATGGTCCACCTCCACCCCCCGAGGACTCTGAGGCCTGATTTAATGATGCTATTTTTGTTTTTGTTTTTACTTGAAAAGGAAGTGTAGTGTGTACTGTGCATGTAATTTGGTGCTGACAGTTAGAGAAATTTATATTGGAGAGCATGCTGGCCTACTCTCCATGTAACTGAAACACTGAAAAAGTTCAGCAAAGGGGGATGGTCAGGAACTAGTCCTGAAGGCTAATGAAATGGGAGCTCCAGCTCTCCCTGTCATCAGCTTTCCATCCACTTCGGGAGTACTGCCCTGCTTGACTGGTGCTACAGTCTACTCCTCTGACCAGATGTTGCTGAAATTCAATCAAAGAATCATTGTTATTTTTTTTTCGAAGAAACTTGCTGTGGGTTAGCTGGGGTAACTGAGGTTATAATATC
>JAGKTI010010644.1:6103-28046 GCA_018397915.1 Birgus latro
CACACACACACACACACACACACACACACACACACACACACACACAACCATCCACTCACCTGTTGAAGCACTGTCGACCGCTGCTGCTATCGTCTCCTTAACGCCAAAAATCACCGCTGAGCCCGCAACTAACTCGCTCACGTTGGAGGCACGATAATATACTGTAACCTGGCTGTCTCTTATCACTCTCCTCACCCTGCCCTATCTCGCTTTCTGTCTGCCTTGTAATCCTCCTTGATCTCTGTGGGTTGAAGTCTGGGTTATATCTTTCCGTGTCCGGGTTTAGTTTGTGTTTGGGTGTGGGTGTAGGGAGGTGTGGGGGGTATGGGGGTTTGCGATGCTTGTGTATGGGGGGTTGTGGGAGGGGTTTGTGATGTGTGTGGGGGTTGTGATTGTGTGTGTGGTGTGTGTGTGTGTGTGTTATTTTTTCCTTTCACTATTTCACTGCATAGTATTTTACTCTTTTTTAATGCAAGGAAGAAGGAACCAAAGGCCAGGATTCCGCGAACCATTCCTTCCAAGAAAAAAGTAAAAACAGTACAGAAGCGGGCCAAATGGCATGAGAGATCTCGTTACATCTCTTCCATACTGATTTTTTTTTTCACCATATCGTTATTTATCTGTTTTTTCCCCTTTACCATCTACATCTGGAGAAAGCATATGACAGGGTGGATAGACAAGGTTTGTGGAAGGTATTAAGAATATATGGAGTGGATGGGAAGTTGTTGAAGGCAGTGAAGAGTATGTATGAGGGTGCTAAGGCTGCAGTGCGTGTGGATGGCAAACTGAGTGAATCTTTCCATTTGAAGGTTGGATTGAAACAAGGATGTGTCATGTCTCCATGGTTGTTCAATCTATATATGGATGGGGTTATAAAAGAGATACAAGGTCGGGCAGTGGATGTTGGAGCGGCCCTAGTGAGAGAGGGCAGTGTTTGGAAACTATCTGTACTGTTGTTTGCAGATGATACTGTGTTGTTGAGTGAAGACGAAGGGGAGCTGCAAGGCTTGGTAGATGAGTTTGGGAGAGTGTGTAAGAAACGGAATCTAAAGGTGAATGTGGGGAAGAGTAAAGTGATGGTCTTCGAGAGAAGTGAAGCCAGCGAGTGTACAGTGAGATTGGATGGGAAGGAAATGGAGAATGTGAGTGAATTTAAGTACTTGGGCGGTGTGATGAGTAAGGATGGTAATCTGGAGGGTGAAGTGCTTGAAAGGGTACAGCAGGGAAGGAAGGTTGCTGGTTCGTTGAAAGCAGTGATAAGAAACAGGGAGGTGAGCATGGAAGTGAAAAAGTTGTTACATGACTATTGTGATACCAACTCTGACATATGGAAGTGAAGCTTGGACCCTGTTGCAAGGACAGAAGTCAAGAGTGAGAGCAGTGGAAATGAGTTATTTGAGAGGAGCATGTGGAGTCACATGGAGAGACAGACTAACAAATGAGGAAGTGAAGGAGCGTTGTGGTGTGCTTGAGGACGTGATGGGAAGCGTTAGGAGAAACACGTTAAGGTGGTTTGGGCATGTGGAGAGGATGGAGAGTGAAAGANATGGAGAATGTGAGTGAATTTAAGTACTTGGGCAGTGTGATGAGTAAGGATGGTAGTCTGGAGGGTGAAGTGCTCGAAAGGGTACAGCAGGGAAGGAAGGTTGCTGGTTCGTTGAAAGCAGTGATAAGAAACAGGGAGGTGAGCATGGAAGTGAAAAAGTTGTTACATGACAGTATTGTGATACCAACTCTGACATATGGAAGTGAAGCTTGGACCCTGTTGGAAGGACAGAAGTCAAGAGTGAGAGCAGTGGAAATGAGTTATTTGAGAGGAGCATGTGGAGTCACATGGAGAGACAGACTAACAAATGAGGAAGTGAAGGAGCGTTGTGGTGTGGTTGAGGACGTGATGGGAAGCGTTAGGAGAAACACGTTAAGGTGGTTTGGACATGTGGAGAGGATGGAGAGTGAAAGATTGACGAGGAGAGTGTATGTGAGTGAGGTGGAGGGGGCGAGAGGGAGGGGGAGGCCGAGGATGAGATGGAGGGATGGAGTGGAGAGGTATATGAGAGAGGGGGGTGTGAGTTGGGAGTGTGGTAGTGAAATGGCAGGGGACAGAGTGACATGGAGGCGATTTGTTTGTGGCCACCCCGTTCGGGATTGAGGCGTCTGGCAATAGATAGATAGATAGACCATCTACATATTTTGGATCAGGAACATGAAAGAGGGTGTTGGGTGTTATGTGCATAATAAATCACTTAGGAACGGATACTACGAAATCTCAGTCAATTGGAATGCAACCTTCTGACTCATATTGCGTCATTCCGCCTCCCATTGGCTTTTTTAGTTTCCTTTTCTTCGCCTCAGTGTTGCGTCACTTTTCCTTTACTAGTGCAGCTGAATTGGATACCTGTTCTCTCTCTCTCTCTCTCTCTCTCTCTCTCTCTCTCCCTTTCTTTCTCCTTCTTCCCTTTCCCCCCCTCCTTTCTTTCTTTCTTTCTTTCCCTCTNAGTTTCCTTTTCTTCGCCTCAGTGTTGCGTCACTTTTCCTTTACTAGTGCAGCTGAATTGGATACCTGTTCTCTCTCTCTCTCTCTCTCTCTCTCTCTCTGCCTAAAATTGCCATCTCTCCTCCTCCGTTGCTGAGGGGTAGGACGACATTAACACCAAAACATACCGCTAGTCACAAAGAAGTGCTATTTAAAAGATATAGACCCGTATTATCGTCGGTTAAGGAAGCTCCCTAACACCTTTTCTTAAGTGATTTATTTTGTTTATTACACTACCCAATACTGTCCTCTTTTGCATGACATAAATCCCACCATTATCGCCATACTCTGCAAAAATAACGTACAAAAGGATATTAACCAGCCATATCCAAAACTAAATCACTAAGGAAGAGGTGTCAGGGAGCTTTCGTAACCGTCTTATACCAGTCGGGTAAGAAAGCTCCCTAGCATATCTTCTTTAGTGATTTATTTGTGGATATGGCTGGTTAATATCCTTCTGTACGTTATTTATGCAAAGTAAAGGGTTATTAGAAGGATTATGTTATTTATGCAAAGTAAAGGATTATTAGAAGGATTTACATAAACACAGGCTTGGAGAGTAAAATAAATCGTGTAGGAAAAGGTAGTAGGGAACTGCCTCCACCCACGAGAATATCGCCCCTGTCATTTATTCTCTATTCTACACCCCCTGTCCATCCCGTCCCTGTCCCTGCCACGTGTGTCGATAGAGGGAAGAGGGAATGATGTGGGAGGGGACTGGGAGAAAGAATTGAAGTAATGGAATGGAAGGACGTATGTGCGTAAGTTTATTCCGTAACCTTCTTAAGTGTATGATTAGGTATGGTTAGGCAGGTTAAGTTAGACAGTGGAGTTAGGTTAAGTTACGGAAGGTGTGGTTAGGCGGGGGAGTGTTAGGTGATGCAAGGTTAGGTTGGTTTACGTAAGGGTGGGTTAGGAGAAGCAAGGTAGGGTTAGGTCAGGTTAGGATAGGAAATGTTAGGAAGGTTAGTTTAGGATAGGAAGTTTATATTTTCAGTGTTTAGCTTACATTAAGATAGGTTAGGTTGGGATAAGCCATTTAGTTAGGTAAGTTTACGATGGGTGAGGGAAGGATAGCATAGCACTGGGATGGTTAGGATAAGTTAGGATTGGTTAGGTACGATAGTTAGGTTTTGTTAGGATGAAGTACGCTAGGTTATTTGGGGCTATGTTAGGCTAGGTTAAGTTGCACGCTTTACGGTGTTAGTCACGTGCCGCATCAACATTTCTCATCATGTGTAGGGCTGGTTTTCATGATGTGTGAGTGTGATAAGGAGATTAAGAGGATCAGTGCTGCCGGGAGTACGTGGTTACGCATCAGACAGCTTCAGCCCCAGGACGTGGTTTTCTTCCTGCTGATAGACGATTTTAGTTGGGTTAGAAGAGGGGACCCCAGTAGTGAAGGGATTGGTGAAGGCTCTAACTTGACTCATTTTATCCTAACTTTCCCCAAAATTGACATCTCTCCATCTAGAATTTAGAGGTGTAATAGATTAGCACTAACTTTCCCCAAAATTGACATCTCTCCATCTAGAATTTAGAGGTGTAATAGATTAGCACTAGGATATGATGCTGGTCACGAAGAAGTGCTGTGGAAAAGATAACCAGCCTTACTTTTATCTCGCCGCTATTGGGCTACGTGAAATAAGCTACAGAAGGACGAAAACCTGGGCTAAGTTAAAGTAAAAGTATTATTAGGTGCTGTGTTCGTTTGGCTCCGGGTTCATCTGAAACGTGAACCCAGTAGACTGCAGCCTTAAATTCCCCTTTTGCTGTCTACAGTTATCCTTTTCGGCGATAGGGAGTTGAGGAGCGTTTATACTAACAGGACTGTGGAGTCTGTAGGATAGTAGTAGTCTGTATATAGTGGTAGTCTGTAGGATAGTAGTAGTCTGCATGTAGTAGTAGTCTGTATATAGTAGAAGTCTGTAGGGTAGTGGTGGTAGTAGTAGTAGTAGTAGTAGCCCCAGGTTCATCTACGAGCGAACAAGTGTACTCCAGACTAAAGTTACGGTACTGCAGTCCACCATCCTCCTTTTGGGGGGGTAGGGAAGTAGAAAAGGGACGTTTGTATAGCCAGACAGTGGAGGCCCCTGGTAATATCAGTGCCACCACGTGAAGGCGTCCCTCTCCAGCAGGCTAGAGCACATGACGGATAGGATGACATAAATCTTGGGACGGTGGAAAGAGTTACGTAGGCAGCTCTCTATGTTGTCCCGCCACTCGATAACGATAACGCATTTATTATTATCATTATTTATTATTCTCTCTCTATAATGCATGACGGTCTCACATAACGCCTGTCCGAGATAGTAAAAAAAAAAAGAGTTAAAGGATTTTTCTCAGTAGATTGTGGACGTCGATAGTGGCATAAAATTCAACATTATATTATTTTGCCGAAACTGAAAGAGTATTGAACCGTTTTTTTCATTCTTTCCTTATCGGGAAGCGACGCACAGTCTAGTAGTGGTGGTGGTACTACTACTACTACTACTACTACTACTACTACTACTAGCACTAGGGTAGTAGTAGTAGTAGTAGTAGCAGTAATTACCCTAGGTTCATCTGAAATGTGAACCCCGTGGACAGAAGGTTGTACTTGCCCTTCTCCGGCGTCCACCATACTTCTCTTGGGGGATAAGGAGAGTGAGGGACGTTTACATAACCAGACAGTGGAGCCACCCAGTTATATCGGTGCCACCACGTGAAGGCTTCCCTCGCCATCACCAGGGAGGTTGTAAAAGGGGTTATTCACGTGGCTTTAGTACACGTTAGGTTGGTAGCCTGGGCAGAATATTTTGGCGTTTAATGGGGTAAATTCTTTGGTGTGTAATGCTTTTGATCACACACACACACACACACACACACACACACACACACACACACACACACACACACACACACACACACACACACACACAATCAAAAGCGAGTGGATTAGAGAGTTGCAGATAAAGCCTGATTGTGGATTTTGAACGACACTGCGGGTGAGACGCTTAACCCTTTAGCTGCCACGCACACTAGACGAAATTCCTGTTACAGTCCTTTCACCTTAACTTGGCCCAGATTTGCGTCCTATTGAAGCTTATTTCACGTAGCTCAGTGGCAGAAAATGACGATGCTAGGGCTCTACATCCTTTCCACGGCACTTCTTCGTGACTGACATTATATTCTAGTGTTATATTGTTGCAACTCAGAATTCAAGATGGAAAGGTGGCAGTTTTTGGTCGTCATAGTTATTCAAAAGGGTATAATGAAGTAGATTTGAGAGAGAGAGAGAGAGAGAGAGAGAGAGAGAGAGAGAGAGAGAGAGTGTGATGTGTGTGTGTGTGTGTGTGTGTGTGTGTGTGTGTCATGGGCAGGAACATAACCAGCGGAGTATTTTTTTAAAAACTTTTGTCACCGTCTGTCTCCCCAAGCCTTAAAATTAACGCCAGTTATTTCATAGCATCTACAGGATGGTTCGTAAATTACACTCCCCTTCCCCTCCCCACCCCCTTCCCCTCCCCACCCCCTTCTACCCTGTCTTCTACCCTTTCCCTTCCCTGCCCCATTCTCCCCTCCCCTCCCCTTCCTTGTCACCCCTCCCCTCCCCTTCCTTCTCACCCCTCCCCACCCCTCCCTTCTAACCCCTCACCGTCCACTCCACTCCTTTCCTTGCAGTCATCCATCTTTGTCAGCCGTCAGTGCCTGATTTTGTCCTCTCTCTCCAAATTCCTTCCTTCCCTCCCCCCTCTTCCCTTCCCCTTCCTCCCCCCTCTTCCCTTCCCCTTCCCCTTCCTCTCCCCTCTTCCCTTCCTCGTCGCTTCTCCTTCCCCGTCGCTTCTCCTTCCCCGTCCCTTCCCTTTCCCTTCCTCCCCCCTATTCCATTCCTCCCCCCTCTTCCCTTCCTCCCCTCTCTTCCCTTCCTCGTCCCTTCCTTTTCCCCTTCTCTTCCCATCTTCCCCTTCTCTTCCCATCTTCCCCGTTTCCTGTCCTTCCTTCCTAACTTCCCACTTCCCTCACTTTTCCCCTTACCTCTTCCTCCAGTCCCCACCCCTTGCTCCACCCCCTCTCCTTCAAACCCTTGCCCTTCCCCCTCTCCCCCACCCTTTTCCCCACTCCTTCCTTCCCCACCCTCACCTTGCAGCCGCCTATTCTTCTCATCCTCGTGTGTTTGGGCTGTTAATACCATGTTCCTTTCTCTCTCGCTTCCCAAATCTCACATTCTATCCTCCTTACTTCTACTCCTTCCCCCTTCCCCTTCTTTCCTCCCAATCACTCCTCCACCTACTTTCCTCCTCATCCCTCCCCCTTCTTTTCTCCCCATCCCTCCCCCTTCTTTTCTCCCCATCCCTCCCCTACCCGTTCTTTCCTCCCCATCCCACCCTCTACCTCTTCTTTTCTCCCCATCCCTCCCACTCCCACTTCTTCGTGACTTGGATCGTCTTGCAGTGTGTACTCTCGTGTAATGGCCCCGCATTCAAGATGGAAACATGTCAATTTTTCATCCAGTTAACAGTGAACGGAATATTGGCGATTAACAGACGCAGTAATAACTCTGTCGGAGACGTATATGTGAAACTACAGAACGTGGTGAATGTTTTTGGCGTATCCGATAGAGCCAGGATTCCGGGGGATTGAATGATGAGTGAATGGAAGCGTGGCCCATTGGATTGGGCAAATTTGGGCTGTCTGGACATTGCTACTCCTCACCATGCCCTAGGGTGGGAAAGGAGGTGCGGATGATGATGATGGTGATGATGATGAGTAATCGCTTTCGTCCCGGTGACCTTTATTATTGTTATTATTATTATTATATTTTAGTTTTTTTTTGCTGCTACCAGACGATTCTCTCTCTCTCTCTCTCTCTCTCTCTCTCTCTCTCTCTCTCTCTCTCTCTCGTGCTTTCATCCTTTAAGGGCAGACGCAGCCATTAGTCATTGATTACCCGTGGAGTATTGACAGATGCGATGCTTAAGTGTCCATATTGAGTGGTTCGCGGTATTCATGTGCCAGTCAGGGCAGTGATGTGGCGGGGCAGAGGGACTGGGTATTGAGTGTGGCTGGTGGGGGAGTGAGGGTATTGTCTGGGTGTGGAGGGGTATTGAGTGTGTGGGGGGGGGGGGGGGGGGGTTTTGAGCGTGTGTGTGTGGGGATGTGGTGGGAGGGCCTGAGTGTGTGTGTGGGAGTAGAGTGTGGGTAGGTGTGGGGGGGTATTGAGTGTGTGTGTGTGTGTGTGTGTGTGTGTGTGTGTGTGTGTGCGCTGGATCTGTAAGTGGATTTGAATGCGTGGGTGGATATATTAAGTGTTGGTTAGGTTCCTGTTAGTTTCTTTCATGCTCCTTTAAGTCTTACAAACATACCCTTTTCTGTATAGTCACCCCTTCATTCCGTTTTCTCTGAGAAGGGAGGGTGACGTCACTAGCTAGGCGGGGTGTGATTGGCTGTAATATTCCAATGAGCAATAATTCGGTACAGACTTCGCGAAAATGGGTCCAGCCCGTAAAACTCGCCAATTCGCCACTCCTTTGCGTGCGCTGAGTTGGGTTGGGAGTTGGGTGGGTGTAGCGACGCGTGGTAATCGGTTCTGACACACACAAACATCGGTGTCAAGTGTCAGGTTAAACACTACACTGCGAAATCACATCATAATTGACGCCCTATCGTTTTGGCGACTTAGGATCGTAAATTGCGTCTTTGTGAAGCCACTTTGAGATAAGATAACACTGGGATGCATGAACATATATGAATTATCTTTGTATAGGGAGATCGAAGCATACTGGTACTTGATCAAATCAGAGGCAGGATTAACACTGCAACATCAGAGCAACACTGGGACATCAGCGTAACACTGGAACATACAGCAGTATTGGGACATCAGCGCAACATTGGAACATCAGAGAAACGAACATAACATTGGGACATCAAAATAACAGAACAATCAACGTACTATAGGGACACTCGGTTCTTTCAGGGACATGATGGAACACCGGGACATCATAGCACATCTGGACATTCAAGTAACATCGGGGCATCAAAGTAACATTGAATGCTCAAGTAACCCTGGAGTATCAGAGTATTGGACATCACAGTAACATTGGGACATCAGAGCGACATTAGGACATTAATCACGAGAGTAGCAAAGTGGCAAAAGGACACGAAAGTAACATCAGGATCTTTAAGTAACTGGAAATCAAAGTAACAGGACATTAAGGAGACACTGAAACTTGAGGCAAGATAGGACATCAAAGGAACCTTGACGTAACAGTGGGACATAGAGAAACGTTGTAGCATTAAAGTAACAACAGAACGTCAAAGTAACATCAGTAGACCACATCAACATCAGAACCTGTGTAACACTCAAGTATCAAAGTAACAATAAGGCATTTTGCATCAGGACTTCAAAGTAACAGTATAACGTCAAAGTAGTAGCAGAACAGAGTAAAACCACATCAAAGTAACATCAGGACATCAGTTAAAGTAACAGCAGAACATCAAAGTAACAGCAGAACATCGATGTAACAACACATCAGAGTAACATAAGCACATCAAAGTAACATCAGGACATCAAAGTAACAGCAGAACATCAAAGTAACAGCAGAATATAGGTGTAACAACACATCAAAGTAACATCAGAACATCAAAGTAACATCAGAACAAAGTAACATCAGGACATCAAAGCAACATCATCAAAGTAACATCAGGACATCAAAGTAACAACAGAACATCAAAGTAAAATCAAATCAAAGTAAAAACAGTACATTAAAGTAACATCAGAGCATGAAAGTAACATCAGGGCATCAAAATAACAACAGCAGGCCACAGGGACATCAGTAAATAACATCAGAACAACAGTAACAGCTGGACTTCAAAGTAACAGCAGAACATCTAAGTTAATCAAGGCACGAACATCAGTACATCAAAGTAACATCATGACGTCAAAGTAAGGGGTGAACCTCAAAGTAACATCAGATCATTAAAATAACAACAGCTTCAAAGTATCATCAGGACACCACTGCAGCATCAGGACAAAGTACAACACAGCCTCAAATTGAACATCAGGACACAACAGCAACATCAACACCACTAACATCAGTACGTCAAAGTAACAACAGAACATCAAAGTAAAATCAAAGTAACAATAGTACATCAAAGTAGGAACAATACAGTAAAGTAACAGTTGTACAGTACATCAAAGTAAGAACATAACATTAACGTAACAACAGTACATCAAAGTAACAGCAGAAAATCAAAGTAACATCAGAGTAACAACAATACATCAACGTAACAACAGTACATTAAAGTAACAGTAGTACATCAGAGTAACAACATAACAAAGTAACAACAGTACATCAAAGGAACTGAACACCAAAGTAACAATAGTACATCAAGGTAACAGAACATCAAAGTAACAATAGTACATCAAAGTAAGAAATGAACACCAAAGTAACAGCTGAACAAAATAGTATCACAACATCCACGTAACATTTGATAGGTAATGCAGGAAGAAAACCATCACATCTTCACCAACCACAAGAGCCAGTCAGAAGTAGGGAGAATTACAAACATCTCTAAGTTAGCGCAGAATTTCAACGAAGAGCACTATTAACAAACTGCAGCGCCGAACTTAACAGCGCAGATATACAGTTGAGTGCAGGAATAACAGAAACCAGCTGTGAAGTTAGCGCAGAGCCACAGTGGAGAGCAATATAGAACAGATCTAACTTTAGCGTAGATGTACAGAGAATCGGAAACTACTTTTGGAATTAGCGCAAACGCACAGCGGAGAACAATAAAAAATAACTTATATTAGCACAAATTTACAAGGACAAACAGTATTAGTAAACAAAACCGCCATCGTTAGCGCAAATCTGCAACGACGAGCACTAATGGCTAGCGGAAGAGCCATTGTTTGCGCAGATTTACAACGAAGTTCAGAAATGACTAACCAAAACTCCCACGTTAGCGCAAATTTACGACGAAGATCAGTGATGGCTAACAAAAACTCGGACCTTAGCGCAGACCCACAACGCAAAGCAGTATTGACTAACAAAAATTATGACGTTTGCGTAGATTTACAACGGAAGACAGCAGTGACTAACAAAATCTCCAACACTTGCTCAGACAAACAACGAGAAGCAGTGATGGCACACAAAAGCTCCGACGTTTGCACAAATTTACAACAGAAGGCGGTAATGATTAACAAAAGCTCCGACATTAATGAAGAATTACAACGAAGATCAGTTTCGAAGTTTTGGGCGGCTGTGAAGAGGTGCGACTTTATACTGGAGCTAAATCCGCCCTCCAGCTTCCTCACCTTTCCACATCTGCTCCTCACGGCTCCTCTCATCCTACTCCTTTCTGCCCTCCTCCTCCTCCTCCTCCCATGCACCACGGCTCAGTCTGGTTTGTTTGCAGTTATTTATTACTCTCATGTGCTGGAAAGGGACGCCTTCACGTGGTGGCACCTATGTAATGGGGCGGCTCCACTGCCTGGTTATGCAAACTACTTCCCTGTCCCCGATAAGTATGATTGTGGACTGCAGAAATGTACTTTTAGCATGTAGTCAACTGGGTTCACATTTCAGATGAACATGATGCTGCTGCTGTTGCTATTATTATTATCATCATCATCATCATCATCATCTTGGGGGCACGGTGGCTCAGAGGTAGAGCATCAAGCTCGGGACCGGGGGGTCGCGAGTTCGAGCCGCGCCCGGGACTGCCGTGCCGGGAGGGGTAGCGCTCTCCTGTTACCTAGCGGGGCTATATGATCTCATTGTAAGGTCTAGCTCGGGGGATTCTTTAATCCCTTTTAATCATCATCATCATCATCATCATCATCATCATCATCAGCATCAGCATCATTATTTACAGGTAAAGATGGTAGAGGGAAGGAGAACTTAACAATTTTCCTTTTCCATTTTTTCCAGGGAACGATAGCACGGGGTTGGGGTACTACGGTGTGCGCTTACAGTCGGAGGGAGTGCCAACCACCGCCTCGTACATCAGGTGGAAGAACGCCGTGCCAACCATGTCCACCGTCACGGTCTGCCTCCACCTCTTCCTGTCTCGTACACGGTCAGCACTTACGCCCCTCCTCAGCTACTCCGTCCCTGAGTTTCAAGATGAGCTGTTGATTTGTGAGTCTAATTGATAACGTTGCTGTGATAGGTGATGTGGACTGGGGATCGATGATGATATTATTATTATTATTATTATTATTAGTAGTAGTAGTAGTAGTAGTAAACACCTTCGCAATGACTGCTTATTCGAAGTTTTCATTTGTAGTTATGATGATGAGGATTTTTTAAATTAGTATTTAATCCCTTCACTATGAGGACTTTTTCGGATTGTAGGTTTGTGAGTAAGAATTAAAGTGACGATTAATTTAAGTGTGAGTAAGTATTAAGTAGTTTAATCCCAAGACGCCATGTTTTGTGCCTTCTCCCTACAAACGATTTTATTTGCTCTTTGAATGAACTGACAGGTTTGAGGTTGTATTTTCGTCTTATTCTTTGTTTTATGTATTTCATTCCTCTCCCGGCTTCTCTCTTCTCCTCGCCCTTCCCTTCCCCTCTCCTCTTATCTGTTCTATCCTGTTATCTCATCCTCATCTCTCCTTTCATCACACCACATCTCATCTACTGTACTCTCCTCTCCCCTCTCCTACCCACCTTTTCTCTTCTCATTTCACCTCCCCTCTTCTCTTCTCCCCCTTCCCCTTCTTTTCTTTTCTTCCCACTTGGCCTCTCCTCTCAAAATTCTCCTCTGTGCTTCAGATATGGATTGGGATAACGGGGCTCTAGTGGTGGTGTGCTGTGGGGGCAACGGCCGCGTGGAGCACCTCAACGTCTTCAACTTCTCCCTTCTTCACTCCTGGATCCACCTTTGCGTCGCACTCGATCTCAAGGCGTGGCGGTACACAGCGTCTTTGGGCAGTGACATCATTATGGGCGACATCATTAATCTCTCTGGGGAGGACCTGGTCGTGAAAGGCGGCGGGATACTGATAGTAGGACAGGAACAGGATTTGCATGGGGAAGGTTTTTCAGTGGAGCAGTCTTTTGAGGGCATCGTGGCCAACATGATCGTGTACCCGCAGTATATGAGGGAGAGGCGGCTAAGGGAGTATGCATTGTGTGAGTTTATGAGGGTGGATACATCCGTTGTGAGCTTCAGCTCATTGGCAGAGAACTGGGAGGTCTTTGGAGACACACTGATCGTCACCTTCACCGAGGAGGATCTGTGTGGTCCACCAGCACCAGTCAACGTCGTGTTTCCTGAGCCACGCACGCTGAAGGAGTCCCAGGTCCTGTGCCACATGCTGAAGGGGAGGCTCAGTGCACCTCGGAATGAGAAAGAGAACCAGGCCATAGTTGAGGAGTCCAGGGATAGGACTGACGTTTGCACCTCCAGCTGGGGGGCCTACCTGTGGCTGGGAGTGAGGGCACATTTCTCAGATGGACAGTGGGACTACCTTAATATGGAAAATAACAAGACCGTACCTTATACCAACTTCAGGCTGGGCTATGCTCGACCTTTCGCCTCATACAACTGCATCTTCATGGACTCCTATGAGGTCGGCAAGTGGGTGGTGTATCCCTGCAGCCTGAAAACTTGCACTGTCTGCTCATTCAGCAAGATGGCAACTCTGCGACTGAGGGGTCTATGTGCGGACAGCTTACTAGACCGAATGTACGTGATCAGCGGGGTGAAGAACGGAAAGCCGGTGTTCATAGGGGTAGGCAACACAGAGATCTACTGGAACAACAGCACGTGGGTGATGATCGACCACCTCCACCCAGACATCTCCGCCAACATGACCATGACGGAGCTGATGCAGTACCCCTCTGGTCTGCGACACTGGAATATTTCAGGTGTGCTATGCAAATGTTAGACAGTAGTAGTAGTAGTGGTAGTGGTAGTAGGTGTTGTTGTTGTTCCTTAGGCAGTCTGGCAGTTAAGATAGTTAACCCCTTTACTTTGTTAAATTGTTGTGTTGACCCTATTCATAGTATTGTTCTTAGTACACTGTAGGAGCACTTAATACAAGAGCACACTTCATTCATAATTTTTGAGTGTTTTCATACCGTATCAGTGTGTTTTTTTGTCTTCTTTTTTTTTCAGTTTTTTTTTATTACAGATTAACTTAAGACATCTCGGTCACTGAATACAAATGACGTATATCATTGTAGTATGTCGTGTTGTTGTTTTGTTGTTGTCCCAGGCTCATCTGAACCTGAGGTGAACCCGGTGGTGTGCAGGCTGAAGCTGCCCTTTTCCTGCAGTCCACCAACCCCCTTTCGATGATACGCAGGGAGCTGAAGGACATCAATATAGCCGGGCAATGGAGTTGCTCAGTTCCATTAGTGCCACTGCGTGAAGGCATCCCTCTCCATCACCAATATTTCGTGAAACCTCATGTGTATGTGTAGAATTTCGTGCATGTATGAAACTTTGCCTGCATGTGTAGAATTTATGTAGTTTCGTGTCTGTGTGTCTGTGTAAATCTTTCCCATGTATGGAGTAAAATCGTGTACATGCGTGGAGGTATGTATGTGCACGTGCAGTTTCGTGTCTTAGTATGAAGGTTTGTGTGTGTATGTAATATCGTGTGCATTTTTTTTATGCTAGGAAGAATTTTCATGTGTGTGTGTGTGTGTGTGTGTGTGTGTGTGTGTGTGTGTTAGAGAGAGAGATTTAGGTACTCTCATAAATATACCCGTATTCAAAGATGACAATTGCCCAAACTATAAGATACGCATTTTTATTGTGAGTGTGCGTACGTTAAGTGACAGGTTCAGGTGTGCTAATAACTGGACCTGCATACAAAGGTGACAAGTGTCCGGACAAGCAGCCTGCCCTGCTCCTGACGGCGTGCAGTGAAAAGCAGTACACGTGTAACGACGGCACGTGTATTCGTAAGATGCAACGGTGCGACCTGGAGGTGAATTGCCCCGACCAGAGTGACGAGAGGCTGTGCAAGGCGGTGGTCGTGCCCTCAGATTATATCAGGGAGGTACGTGCAGAGAGAGAGAAAGCGAGATGGGGGGGGGTATAAATGATCCAGTTTTGATAGAAAATAGATAGTTCATTTTGTTTTGTCATTTTACTTTCCGATCCATCCAGTACGTGTGGTTGACGATTCAGCAACGATCTATTTGCACGTAGCCATCCCATCCATGCAAATCAACCACAGTTACGATAGGGAAGGAGTCACCAGTTAACTATGGGGAATAGATGGTAAGTTTGTATATTTTTCTGCTTACAGGTTCCTCCAGCACGTGTGGGCTTCGATCCAGCAACGATCCACATACTGCAAGGCACCATTTAGTCCACGCAAATCAACCATAATTGCAACAGGGGAAATAATCATCAGTTTAAGATAGAGAATAGATAGTAAGTTTGCAGTTTATTTTACTTGCAGGTTCCTCCAGCACGTGTTGGTGATGATCCAGTAACGATCCATATGCGGGTGGTGTTCCTCCTCATGCAGATACATTATTACACCGATGCAGTCATGTCTAGATTAATTATGGTGGGAAATTGATGGTAAGTTTGTATATGCTTCTACTTGCAGGTTCCTCCAGCACGTGTGGGCAACGATCCAGCAACAATCCATATGCTGGTGGTGATCCTGTCCATGCAGCCCATTGACACGGCCAACATGAAGATGACGCTGGACCTAACGATCACGATGGTGTGGCGCGACCCCAGGCTGGCCATGGAGAGCCTCAACTACGCCGACACCCGCAATGTTATCCACGACCAGTCTACAATATGGCGTCCTGAACTGTTATTTCAAGACCTGACCGGCACACAGGCTGAAACCACGTAATTATTATGTTTTTCTTTAGTTTTGTATATTCTCCCTTGCTTATGCTTATTCTCTGTTCATTTTGAGTAGGCATGAAAGTGGCATAACACGTAAATCTGTGAATCTTTTTGAGTTTGTGTACAGATAGAGGAAGGGGATGTTGATGGTGATGATGATGTAGGTAATAGTCAAAATTGGTTAAGACCCTCTATGAATACTTTTGCAGGCTGCAGTGGGAGACGTTCGTGGTTGTGATGGAATCCGGACCAGACCCCGATGACATTACCAGGGTCAGGGAAGGTCAGTAAAGTTAGGAACGGTCTGTAAAGTTAGAGGAATTAAAGTTAGGAGTAAGTCGGTGGGATAAAGGTCGATCGGAAAAAGCTATATAGTTAAGAAAATGTGGACCAGTGAATATTCTCGACTGTGGTATCATTGTGGGAATTATAGGCATTGTTGTTTAGCAGACACCAGTAAAATCCTGTATATTCCTTTTCATTTAACTCCTTCAGTTTTTTTTTTTTTTTTAAATAACAGAACAGAGGAAGGAAAAACAAATGAAGAAAAAAATGTAGTTTATTTTTACTGTCTGCAAGTGTCTGTTCACTTTGAGAGAGACTTTTTGAGACCTTATCGAGCGGGGGAGTTAGATACAGGCTTCTCTTCCCAGTTGTACAAACGTCTCTCAAATCCCTCCTCATTCTCCAAAATCAGGCTGGTGGACTAGAAGAGAGGAGCTGCAGTCCACCGAGTTCAGAAAGAAATGAGCCTGGAATAACAACAACAACAAGAGGAGATAACATGATTGATCAAATTGGCATCCTCGTGCTGAAGAGAACAGTAATAACACAGTAGACTTGAGAGTACCGTTTGATCCGTAAAAGTGGTAACAAAATCCCACCGTATTCCTTTACAGACGAAGTGTATCCTGGCGAGACCAACTCCCTGAAGCTGACCCAGACCTACTCCGTCAGAGTGACGTGTCAGATGAACCTCGGCGACTACCCCTTTGATGGGCAGATATGCACCTTCAACCTGCGCCTCCAGGACTTCACACGGGACCTGGTGGCGCTCTCAACTCCAGGTATTAGCAACGAAAGAATTTCCTTCTCGTTCATATTGTTTATAAAGGCTCCAGTATGTTTACATGCTACCGCCTTAGTTACCTAATTGCGGCTTTCCACACTGCTTGATCTCTACCAGCCTCTCGGTTCAATTCCTTATCTCTTTGTCATACTCTGCGACTTCTTCCCATGTCTTTTTGGGTCTGCCTTTCGCAACCCTACCTCTAACGTTGTCACCTCTTACCCTCCGCACCCTGTTGTTGGCAGGCACCAGCGTAAATTACCTGGGAGCCACCAACCTTCGTGAATATGAACTGCGTTCGGTGGAGATGATACAGGCAGACTGGAAGAATCACAGTGGCCAGGAAATAAGGTACATAGTCATAAGCTATCTTGAGATTAGGTTGGCTAAGATTGTTTTTGCATACAGTACTTCGTTTGTTTGGCACTGATGAGGAGCCTACACATGGTGACTCTGTACCTTGGGTGGGGTGAAGCAGCTGTGCATCCACATTGGAGCAATACCTCCTCATAGCCTTGTACCTTGCCGTGGGAAGGATTTTGGTCCGACCCCGTTGAGGTGATGTCTACCACAATGATGCGCCGGATCCCTACATGGTGTATGTATTGTACTTTACCTGCAGGATGGCCCCACAGAACCAGTTGTTTACATGTGGTTGACGGGTGTGCTCGGCCAGACAGACGGGCTAACAGCAACAACAAAACAGCAACAACTCAGCATAGGAGAGCAAGATGGTAGTTATTGTTATTGAATGCTACATCTAACTCCACTTCAGAAGGGTGCCTCGAGGCTGAATATAATCGTGTATATAGCAGGATTAAATTAAAATACAGTACTGTTTCATTGTATCACAGGGGCTTTCCATGGGTTGTGAGTACCACACCGAGGAAAAAGATAATGATGGTGGCGGTGGTGGTGGTGGGTGGTGGTATTGATGTAATGAGAAGAATGATAGTAGTAGTAGTAGCAGTAGTAACAATTTGTATTAACTAGACAGTACTTACAGAGCGCATACCTTTGCCAACGCCAAGTAACTTAAAGATTTACCGCTGTAATTCCTCTTTCATATCTCAGGGATACGTTTATCGTCTCACTAAGTCATTTAAATCTGTGGTGCTAGTCTGCCCTGTTACTGAAATGTTAGAGATCGCATACTTCTGCTGACGCCAATGAAATGCATAATTTATCCCTACATCCGGATCCAGATCCACCTCAAAGTCCAGTAAAATATTCCTTGATCCAGTGCCCACCTATCCACAGGATTTCATTTCAACTTTGGGAGGTATACTGCATATCTTTTACACAGACACACAGACTGACACTGTTGAATACATAACCTCCCCCAACTTAATATGCGGATGTTATAATATTAATCTATCTATCTATTGCCAGACGCCTCAATCCCGAACGGGGTGGCCACAAACAAGTCGCCTCCATGTCACTCTGTCCCCTGCCAATTCACTATTATTAATAATAATAATAATTATAATACAGTAGTATTTCGATAATAATTAATAATAAACACCTGCCATACAGATTCCGGCTGGTGAATCTGTCAGGTTTCTACGTCAGCAGCACGTACGTCCCCACCTTCCTCATGGTTATCATCTGCTACTCCACACTCTTCTTCGAAATGGACGACTTTCAGGACAGGATTATGGTTTCCCTGACGGCACTTCTCGTCTTGGCCACACTCTTCACCCAGATCACAGAAACCACACCCACCACATCGTACCTGAAGCTCTTGGATACCTGGTTCGTGGCCTGTATCCTCGTCAACTTCTCCATATGTATCCTTCTGGTGGTCATCAATTACCTGAGAATGATGGAGAGTGATGCCGCTGCTGAGGTGGTGCCCTTCAATAAGAATAAGCGGGGGAATTTCTACGCCCTTCGCCCCTCAAGATGCCGCCAGCTGAACAAGGCTTCACAGATCGCCATCCCCATCATCCTCGTCATTCTCGTCCTCGCCTACACGGGGCTCACACTCAGGAAGAACTTTTAGAGCACCAGGAAAGCAACCACCGCCTCGTACTTGAAACTTCACCAATCACCTCCTACTTGATACTTCGCCCACCACCTCCTACTTGAAACTTCGCCCACCACCTCCCACTTGAAACTTCTAGACTCGTGGTTCGTGTCCTGTATTCTCCATAAATTCATTTGTTCTTGTATATTCATTAGCTTCTTCATGTATGATCAAATTCACTTGTATCATATATTTCTCTTCAGCTTCTTCATCTGTCTCTGGTCAACTACTCCATCTGTATTTCTTTTCATCTCCATCTGTCTCTAGTCAACTTCTTCATCTGTATCTGCCACAATTTCTCCATCTGTCTCCAGTCAGCTTTTCCATCTTTATCTTCCTGGTTACCGTTAGTTACCCTAGGCTGACGGAAAAAGGTGGTAGCGTGAAGTGGTGTGGTCTTAGTAACTCTGTCAGAATTAATCCCGGGAACTTCTTGGCTCTTCTTCCCTCCGGTTATCGCCAGCTAAATAATGCCTCGCAAATCGTCGTCCTCATCTCCTCCTTTTCTTCCCCATCTCCTCCTCTTCTTCCCCATCTCCTCCTCTTCTTTCCCATCTCCTCCTGGTCCTTGCCTATTTAAGCTCAGGGAGAACGTATAGATGGGAGAGTACCCTGTTTAGTTAATATAGGTCAGCTTCACCTCTTTGTCGCCAAGCAGTTGAACTGTTAATTCTTTTATTGATAATTGGGGAGATTGTCACTGCAATGCCCTCCCCCTGTTAGTCTGTGTTTACTATTTCATGGTCGTCGTTTATTGATAATCATACTACCTTTAGAAGGATTTATTTACTATAGGACACATCGAATTTCATACAGCCACGACGTAATATTCAAACTGTTGGAGTGGCCCAGAGAGAGAGGGAGAATCTAGTGGCCCCTCCTCTCCTCATAATCCTGCCTGCTGCCATAACGCGCGTATAAATGAGCACCACATTGAGGAAGTTCAGTCACCTGTGTTAAATGTAGTTCTGTTACCTTGGCACAGATTTTCTTCCATGTGTAGCTTATTCTTCGTAATTCAGTGGCAAAATAAGTCAATATTCTGCTTCTGCATCCCTTTCTTAGCACTTCATCGTGACTAGCATCATGTATTGCTGTTAATCGTGGTGGAGGTTTTTGTTCGTTTGTATCTAATTTCTCATAGTTCAGTGGCGATATAAGACTTAGCACTTTTTTGTGACTATTATCGATGGTGTTAGTTTCTTGCTCTAGCTTGGCATTCAGGACGGAGAGATGGCTATTTTAAGAAGTGGATTGAGTACGGTATAGATCGAAGCGGCCTTCACTTCCCTAATACGACTATTAACGTAGTGCAACAAACTCCTATAATATTCTGTCTAATGTGTTTGCCTGAGACGGTACTTCTTAACGCTATTTGCAAATTGCAGATGATGATTACAGGAGCTGACCTGCTGATACAAATACTCGTTCAGTGTTGTAGTTTATTAGGCAACGCAGTTCACTTTCTTGACAATAATTAGCCCCTGACATCACTGTGGCTGTAGTTCTTTCACCATAACTTCGCCTAGAATTTCTTCCTTTCGTAGCTTATTTCACGTAGCTCAGTGGCAGAAGAAGACAGTGCTACGGCTGTAGGACCATTCCATAGCACTGCTTCGTGACTAACATCATATTCTAGTGTTAGTCTTTCGTTAAAATTTGGGATTCGGAGAGAGAACAATTTTAAGCCAATTTTAGAGTGAAAAGAGTATAGTAGAAGGTATTATTATCTTTTCACCTTAACCTGGCCAATATCTTCGCCCTTTTGCAGCGTATTTTACGTTGCTCAGTGGCAGAATGAGATAGTACTGTCCAAGCACTTCTTCGTGACTAGCACCATATTCCAGTGTTAATCTCCTGCCACAACACAGCAGTCAAGAGGGAAAGATGGTAATTTTTGGCCAAGTTAGAGTGAAAAGAGTACAGGGGAAGGCGTTGGTACTGTATTTTCTTTGCATTTAGGCCTGTATTCTCGTCAGTTGAGGAAGCTGCCTATCACCTTTTTGTAATCGATTTATTTTGTTCAGTACACCTTACCGTACTCGTCTGTGCTACATGAGTCCTTCCAATATCGCCATACTCTGCAGAAATAACATAGAAAAGTATACCAACCAGCTGTATCCAAAAATAAATCGCTGAGGAAGAGGTGTTAGGGAGCTTCCTTAACCATGGTAGTGATAGTATGGAATCTGTAGTGGAATAGTGAACTTATTAGCAACTATGTAATGTAACTATGTAGCACCAGGCATTCTCTAGAGATATTTATATTATTAAGTGGCCTAGAACATTGTGTTGTTTGTATATAAGGTATTTTATACAGGGTAGTTCGTAAATAGCGCTCCACTTCAAACACCTGGAGATTTTGTGTTGCGGGGACGGCTCATTGTGCTGGTGTGGGCGTGGGTGTGGCAGTGGGAGTAGGAAATTAATAACTAATGCAGGATGGACTTTAATAACGCTGGATGTCCACTGGTGTGGGCGTAGGTGTGGCAGGAAATGAATAAATAATGCAGGGTAGACTTGAATAACGCTGAATGTCTGCTGGTGTGGGCGTGGGTGTGGCAGTGGGAGTAGGAAATGAAGTAATGATGCAGGGTTGACATTTGACACACTAAGCCGTACCCACAACGCACCCGGCGTAGCGAAAGGGGAGCGTTATATATGAAATTCAATTTATTACCACATTATTGCCACATGCTCCCAAAACAAAGAACGGAACTCAATTTCCCCCTAATATATCGATCAATTTTAGGTCACTAGTCAATTACAAACTAACGAGATAATTTGTATATAAGTGTGGCTTTCTTTGTGGTATGAATAATTGTGCTGTCACGGCGCTATGATGAGGTTGATGGTGTTACGTGGTGGAAGAAACCTATATTGAACACGTAAATCAGTAGACGTGTAATTGATGCGTAGTAATAAGTAGTTGATGTAGAAGCTATCCTTTGTTTCCTGCATGTACGTAATATATCCAAAGGTACTGTAGTGTAGATTTATTAACCTCTAAGTTACCTTTAAGTTACCTCTGAATTACCTCTAATGTTATCTCTGAATTACCTCTAATGTTACCTCTAAAGTTACCGCTAAAGTTGCCTCTAAAGTTGCCTCTAAAGTTGCCTCTAAAGTTACCTCAAAAGTTACCTCTAAATACCTCTGAATTTCCTCTAAAGTTAGCTCCAAAGTTACCTCTTCTTGCGTGACTTTCCATTGTACAGGGTGGTGCATAAATAGCGCTCTACTAGACACAGCAGGTGGTGTTTCTGTGTTGTGGGGATGGCACAGTCTGCTGGTATGGGCGTGGGTGTGGCAGTGGGAATAGGAAATGGATAGGTGATGCAGGGTAGCCTTTCATAACCCCGAGCCATCCCCACAAAACACGAAAAATCACCCAGAAGCGTAAAAAGAGTGGACTACCCGCTATATCCCCTTTTGTGTGGGTCTCTCTCTCTCTCTCTCTCTCTCTCTCTCTCTCTCTCTCTCTCTCTCTCTC
>JAGKTI010010645.1:0-28046 GCA_018397915.1 Birgus latro
GTATGTATGTATGTGTGTGTGTGTGTGTTTTACACACTGTGAAATCAATAATTTCGTGAAATGCCTAGTACGTTCGAGAAATGACCATAAATTGAGTTGGACTAATTTAGGCTAGGTTAATTTAGAGTGCGATTAGGTTAGCCTGGGATAATCCAGGTTAAGTTTAGGTGAGGTTAGGTTACATTAATTTAGATAAACGCTAGGCCTATATTTACCTACCTAACATAACTTAACGTTCATTTTAATTAACCTAACGTAACCTAACGTACTGGGACATATGTGGTGCGATGTAATCTACTCGTCATATCATCCTGCGCTGTCGGCGATTTATTTGTGAACTTGCTTCACTTATACACTGCAGCGCAGCAGACGTCCCTCCACCCTTCCCACCATCTTGGGTGATGGGGGTCTTATTCCGATTAATAAATTGATGGCTTTCTTGAGGGAGACTGGTTTGATCAGAGCAATGTAACTTTTTTACTTTTCTTTCCACGTGAACATTTGAATATTTTGTATGATTTAATTAAGGTTGACAGTTGACTTATTTGGAATAGTTCCTGCCTCTGACGGCTCTGATTCTTATACTGATGTCTCCAGTCGTTAACCACGCACCTCGCCTGGCAGTCACCCGTTGATGAGTGCAACTGTGCAGTACTGAGGTACTGGTCACTTACAATCGATGGAATCCTGTTGGGCGATGTATTTCACATTTTGTACGTATGTTAATGTTTTGTATGTTTTTCTTTTTAAGTTTTCTTAATTGCTGCTGTATATGGAACAGTTCCTGACTCGTTTGGTACTCTTTCATATATTGATGTTCCGTATACTAACACCTGTGCCTCCCGTGAGAGTCAGCGGGTGATGAGAAAGTGTGTAATATAGAGGCATTACAAATCTGCAGTCGCTTGTGTTCTGTCGGTCGAGGTCTTTTACCCATTAGTGTAAGCACACTGGCTATTTAGTTTGGTTTAGCAAATTGTAATTTTAGACCCTACTATAGAGTAGCGATTTTTCTGGTGGGTTTACTGGTGCTACGCTTTTTGGTTAGGTGTTTTTCTGTATGAATTACTTAATAACCGTCTCTCAATATATGGCAATATATGAGTGATGAACATGCAGCTCAGCCTTGGCCACGACAAAATTCTTTCCTCAAGGCGACTGGGACAATGTGCAGTAATCACAGTCGTCAGGGAGTGGCTTGCACGTTGGAATATTCAGTCTAGTCCACTGACCTTGCCCCAGAAGATTTATTGATTGCTTTCCGAGGAAGAGACACGACCGTTGTTCATAAGGAACGTTCTAAGTCTCTGCGTGTTCCACAGATGACTTCGCAAATAAGTCAGCCCACTCATTGCCATAAATACGACAATGACCAGTCACCAAGATCAGAGGTTCTCAAACATGTGAGAATATTTCTTTTATATCTCTTATCAGTATAAATCAATACAATGACTGTGTTTGCCTAGAGAAATAACTAACGAAAAAAGTACAGCCACATAGTCTGACTGCGAGACCAAGAACTTTAACCTGCCGAGTCCCACAGACATACGATGCACGTCGCTACTTTTTTCCACGGACAGACCCACCGACGTGCATCGTATGTCTCTCATTTGCAAGGCGCATTGTGTGCACACTTTTCAACATTCGCTGGTGATTGTTGGTAGGCATATGTGGGAGACTTTCCTCTATCTACTGTCAAGCGGGGATACTCTGGCCCCACTTAACGCCCCCCTCCCCCCCTCCTCCCACTCTGGGCAATTCACATGTTAGCAGTAACCTGGCCAGTAAAGGTATGTTGCGCCACGGTCTCTCCAATGACGAAATTCACGGTGAAAGTGATTCCAGAGGTGGAGGACAAAGAAACCAAGAAGCTAGAGGTAGAAACAAACAGAAGTGATGAGGTGGTAATGTCGTAAAGGAAGGTGCCATATACTGGGGTTTTGGGTGAGTGAACAATGCTTTTATCACCTATATTACTGTGTGAAAACCAATATAGACTTGTACTACACATAAATTCATTCCATATAAATAAATAAATAAGTAATTTAAAGTGGCTTGAATTAGTTAACCCTTCCGTAGTTCGTTTTTTTTAGCAGGTACCATGAAAAAGAAGGAAAATGTAAGGCTAAATGACAACTGTATCAACATTTTTAACCTCAGGAGGGCGATTTCTTTATTAACTTTCGATGTTTCTCACCAAAAGCGGAAGTTTGAACAAACAAAAAAAAAAAAAAATGAAAATCGGTCGGGATCTGGGGGTAGGTTGGGTAAAAAAACCGGTCGGAACTTGGCGCATTAATTACCTCGTCCCCACTCCTCTTCCCGTTAAGCTCTCGCCATACTCTCACACATCCAGTACCTGTGTCATCGCTGACCGAGCTGCCCGACCCTCGATAACGCATTACCAAAACCACATTAGAAATCTTATCTTTCTTTAAGTTAGCATTATTTTTTCGACGCCCAAGGCACTTAACACTAACTATCTATCACCATATTTTCTAGTGACTAGTGTGTAATATAAATGCTCACTTCAGAATGATCGATTTTTGAATTATTGTTATTGGTTTGGTTGTAAGTGGCATTTGCTCTCTTCAGAGTGCCACGTTACTAGTCAAAATGTCTTCAGAGTCAATTTATAAGGCTCGGAAGATTGTACTGTGTAATCGGTGGCTCAATCTGTAGAGAGGTGGGATGCAGTCCTAACGGACCCAGGTTCAAATCCTCGCTGGGGCAGGGAACAGTTTAAGGATTTGAATTTCATTAAGACAGGCTCTACTGATCTACCAGAAGACACACCGACATGTAAAAATACCCCTGCTAATACCAGTACACCAGTCCTGTATGAGACATCCCTAGCATCTATTCAATATGGAAGGTGGGTGTTAGCGCCGGAGTGGTGACATGTAGAGGTGTACGGTATGTAGGAGGACTGCTGGGCCTTGATAACAGGCTGTGAAGCCTATGACCGAAGTCGGACACATTAAAAATAAATAAATAAATAAATAAATAAAAAATAAAACGTTGCTACCTACATAATCTGCAACATGGACTGGTGGATAATTCGTAAGGTTACAAGTAAGGACACGGCATCAGATATTAATCCAAATATCACTGAAACAACCGATGGTGTTAATGGGAGCCCCACAAACTGGAAAAAGATGCCACCGCTCGCCAGATAACTTAATGTAAAGTGCAAAAGTGGGGTCAACTTGAATTACCCTCTGTTTTACAATATTTGTGTTACTTTACTGAAAATAGGATATTTATTGAGTTATCTGCGTATAATACTTGAGAAAAAATGGCTTCTTTATGAAAATATAATAGAAACGGAAGGTTGCGTCCATTCAGTTTAGGGACAGCCTACATGCGTGTATTATGTTGTGTGAGTGTTGATCACTGTCATGTTTTTAGGTGGTGAATGTACATTTTTATGGAAAAATTATGAATGGGAAATTGTATTATTACATAACAAATAAGGAATTAGGGTACTTAAACACTCGAAGATCATATGAACTCACTGAGCTCATATGGAGGAGCTTTCTAATGGGTAGGGTGGCGTAGTTTGTGTGCTCGCCACCAGGGGCCCAGGGCGGCGCTGATTATGTGTATACACCACACCTGACACCTGCGCTTTTTGAAATCAGCCAATAAATCCGGAAAATATTGTGCCATGGTCGACTGCGCAACTAAAATATATGTAGAAAAATAGGCTGTAGCAGAACTGAGACGTTTTCTCAAAACAAGAGGATTACCATGTCTCTAAAAATTTGGGTTGCTAATTTCGGTCATGTATGGTTTCGGTCATAAATTTTTTACTACTGTTGCGTCCCTAGTCCCCCTCACTGCCACAGGCTCCAACAGCAGTAGTGCAGTATAGGAAGGACTTTGCCCAGTGAGTTGCTCTTCCTATGGTCAGCCGTTAGGTGTACAGCACACAAGATCAGCTGAGGCGAAGATTAACACTGGCTTCTTGAAGTTGACTGTCTTTATTCTCAAAACAGTTCCACTTTATGCTTGCTAACTTCACTTCACTGTTCTCACAAGCACTGGACGTATACAAACTGTACTAACTGCAATTTCACTTAATACTTGACAACACTNAACTTCACTCAAACTGACTGAGGCCCAACTAAACGTAAACCTTAACAACAACCTACACTCTCATCCTCCATCCTTATATAACCTTGCATTACTCGAGAATGATCTAGGACGAACTCGACGGTGAGACAGTTAACAGTTGCCAACTAAGAGACAACCAAAATACGCCAGTCTTCTTACATTACATAACACTCTAAATCAATTACCAAACTTAAATTAAATTACATAATTTAACGAACAATCACGTAAATAAAACATTATAGAGAAAAAGAGCATAAAAATTAATGCATAACTTACGAAACAACTACGCTCCAAACAGCAAGCAAACTGGCAATTCTGATCGTACTGATACCAGCCTACGGTAGATGTCTAGAAAATTCTCGAATACCTAACTGCCAAATCCCCGTTCGTAACACTATTATTAAGTGTATAATGGATAGAATCATGTCAGGATTTGCCAAATGAAAGATTATGATCCTTGGAAACTGTATGATAAATTTTTCCAACAACTGAGGTTCATAACACTTGATAAAAATGTGCTGAATGCACAAACACACAATAAGCTTTCATGGCTTTTAGTAAACTCTGTGGAGAACTTTTCAACGTAAATCTCGCTTAGAGCATCGGTAAAATATCTAAGATGAAAATAATACTGGTATAATGCATTATGCATGAGTAATAATCCCGATAGGAATTTTTTAAAAGGAAGGTACACCAACTCCGAGCAGGTACGTGACCCCACACTATGAAGTGATCTGGCGAACACTGGCAACTTTCAGGAATTTGCGGGGGGGCTCTATTTCTGAAAAGCCATGTACATCAAGTGGAAATAAGGGACATGACAGACACAAAGGTAGAACATCCCTGTGTGATTAACCATCCAAGCGTCGGAAATATCCGGAGGAATTCATGCAGTATGGATTTACTTGCTGTACCATTAATGAGATCCATTGCGCTCAATGTGTTCTGTGTTCTGAAGTCCTTCCACACGGAAGCTTAAAGCCAGAGAAACTGAAAAGACACTTGCAAACCAAACATCCGCCTCATGCTCACAAACCAATAGACTTTTTCCAACGAAAAGGAAGGAGAGCTACAGGGACAAAAACAAGTGTTAACACAGAAAACTACAATACCTGCCAAAGCTCAGATGTCATCGTATGAGGTTGCATACCTAACTGCACAGACCAAAAAGCCACACACAATAGGGGAAGACCTCATCAAACCCGCTGCAGTGGCTGTGTCGAGCTATCCACGTAGAAGATACTGCTCGTGTCCTTGAAACAGTCCCTTTGTCGAACGACACCGTAGCTCGGCGTATTAATGACACTGTAAGTGATATTAAGTGTCAGCTGATTGGTATGGTGAAGAAAGTGAATTATGGTTTGCAGTTAGACGAGTCAACTGAAATATCAAATTCTGCTCAATTACTTACATTCATGATATATAGTTTTGGTGGAAAATGAAGACATGCTTTTTCGCACTACGCTGGAAGGAACGTTCACAGGAAATGAAATTTTCACAACTTTGGACAGCAGACTACGTGAGGTGGGACTGTCTTGGGACCAGTGTGTTGGTGTGTGCACAGACGCAGCTGGGGCAATGCTGGGTAAAAGGATAGGACTAAAAGCAAAGGTCTTACAAGTGGCTCCTCACGTTCATTTTACTGTATTATTCCCCGAGAAGTTCTTACAAGTAAAGCTCTTGATCCTGAGTCAGTGTTCTTCAAACTGCAAGTAAAATAGTGAACTACATAAAATCACGCCCTCTGAATGCCAGGTTGTTTGCCACTCTTTGTAATGAGATAAGCTTGGAGCATGAAGCTTTATTGCTCCATACAGAGGTCAGATGGCTCTCCCGTGGAAAAGTTCTCACACGCCTGTACCGGGTGAGAGATGAGGTGCGCCTATTCCTGCTTGAATCTGGGTCCCAACTCAGTGTTCATATGACTGATCCCAACTGGCCAGCAAAACTTGCATATTTGGCATGCATTTTCGAAAAACTGAATTCACTGAACCTGTCAGTACAAGGCCCAAACACAAATATTTTGTCAATGTCTGACAAAGTTAATGCATTCACAAGGAGGCTGGAACGATGGGCTGTGCGAGGTGAAGGGGGCAATTTGAAATGTTTCCCGAGCTGGAAGAATTTATAGAACAGAATGAATTGTGTTAGGATAACATGAAAGAAGCCATAGCCACTCACCTCGGAAGCCTTCTGTACCACTTCAAAAAGTACTTCCCAGAAGAGACAACTCTACAACAAAATGACTGGATACGACGACCGTTCACTGCTGCTGGGAAGCACCTATCACCTGATCTGGAGGATGCACTGCTTGAGCTCTCCTGTGATCGAACCTTACGGTCAAAGTTTGATTCTAAAACACTGGATGAGATCTGGATATTAGTGGCAGCGGAATATCCAGGATTATCCAAGGCTGCAGTGAATGTACTGACTCCTTTTGGATCGACCTATCTTTGTGAAGTTACTTTTTCCGCACTGACATACATAAAAAACAAATACCGATCACGACTTAGTGTGGAGGATGATCTCCGTGTTGCCGTCCCCAGCATCACCCCAAGGATGGAGTTGTTGTGTTCCAAAAAGTAGGCCTTGTCATCTCACTGTGTAAAGCAAGAATATAGGATATAAATTACACTGATTATGGTATTATTTATGTATTTATGAAGTTATATGAAATATAGCCTACTTATAATGTTATGATATGGATCAATAGGACTCTACCTTTGTGTGTGTTTGTGTGTGTGTGTGTGTGTGTGTCAGATTGTCGGCAGTGCTTTGGTTGGGGGGGGGGGAGTCGCAAGTCTTTCGAAGTGATTTGGAGGGGTCTCAGGCCAAAACGTTTGAGAACCTCTGACCTAGATCAGTATGAAGGACTTGTTGCATAAAGGCAATTTATTAATGATGCATCTCATGAGAATCAGTAGTGCAAGAAATAAGAGCTCAAAGGTCTGATGTAGAGTCTGAATAAATGACAAATGAGTCATAACGAGAATTTAGAGCATAGTCTATGGTTTTGTCGATGGCAAAAAGTTCAAAGGTGGCACAGATGTATAAGTCGGCAACTAAAACTTGTGGGCATATTCAGTCAACCACAAATTAGCACCAACACATTCACTTGACTTGGAGTCATCAGTTCACAATTGGTGGGACGCCATATGACGCATGATGACATAATTCAAGTGGTGGACCTCCGACCCCGGAGCCTTGGTCTTCGATGCTGGGAGCCATGAAAATTCAACACTGAAGTTGGGTGGCTTCCAAGGTGCTGTATTTTTAAGCAACTAGTTAGAGTCATTCATGTTCACACCTACCTTCTGAGTCAGTAAGTGGGGTTGAGTGGCTAATGGTCGATGAACACCCGCATAAGATGAAGGTTTTGATGCAGGGGGGTAGAGGCTACATTGCCTATATCACTATTTTGAACGGTTCGTATGCCGTATGAGAACAGAAGATGATCCTGACCAATACGGAGGAGAAATACAGTCAAAGAAACAATTATCTTCCCGGTTCTGTCTGAAGACAATTTACAATGGGCGATATACGGTGAAAACCCTCTCTCTACCAGTGCGTGTTTCAGTTGCTTCGTTATTCTTGCTATGTATTCATCAAACTCTGGGAAGATACTTCTGTCTGTGCCTGAATATTTACCTCCATTTCCATTATGAGCTACACCTGTACACTTTAAGGCTCCGACAAACATTTGCAAACATTTATGTTACACATCCAATCTCCTCAGTGTGGCGTCAGGTGCTGACCCATACACCTAAGAGCCATATTCCGGCTTAGATAAAATTAGGGACTTACACATCATTAACTAAGTGTTTCTGTCTGCTCCCCAAGTATTAATTGCTAGGTACTTAAGGGCATTTAATGGTTTATCACAACGAACAAGAATATTATTAAAATGAAGTTTAAAGTTTAGTCATCAATCAAAATGTATGTCCCAAAGTTATACAAATCTCTGAAAAGGTACAGGCTGATTAACAAGGTGAAATGCAAGACGGTCGTTACGGGTGGTAAAACAAGAGCGGCACAATTAAGAACAGAAATATTAAGTCCCCAATGCAAGGCTCACTGGTGGACAGAAAAAAAAGTGATTAAAGAATCCCCCCGAGCTAGACCTTACAATGAGATCATATAGCCCCGCTAGGTAACAGGCTAGCCCTCCCGGCACGGCAGTCCCGGGCGCGGCTCGAACTGGTGGACAGAAGAGTTGCCTGAATCCGCCCAGAGAAAAATTGTGCATTACGGGAGGAGTGACGTACCTTACAACTGTCAATATAGAGTGAGCATTTAAGATTCCGCGGGATGGGAGCTGATGACAGAATATCATTGATCATAATGTTAAACAATGTAGGGTTAATCATGTTGCCCTAAGGCACTCCATTTTACTGGGTAAGAACATCCGCTATTCTGTTACGGGGCAAATTCCCAGAGAAAATTCTGTCCGTCAGAAATCAGGAAAAAAGAATGGGCAAATAACATCTTAAACCAAAATTTGTATACTGTACCACAACGTCATATCATAGGCTTTATGGATTTCCAAGAACACCTCTGTCATGGATTCATTTATTGGTAAATGCTTCCAATATACAATGCTCCAAATTAGTTAAATGATATAATAAACTTTTTTACGGAAGCCACATTGTCGATCATTAATGAATTCTTCAACTCTAAAACAAAAAGAGGCCTATTATTAACCATTCGTTCCACGACCTTACATAGACAAAAAGTCAACACCAGAGGAGGAAATGAAGTAGGATTCATAAAACGACCAGCCTATTTGGGTACTGGTATGACGTGCACAAAGTGCCGTGAGTTTCAGAGCGTTCGAGATGCCCAAAGCTCACTGTACAAACCTAACAGCTTAATCAGGGTTCCTGATTAAGATGTTGGATCATACCGTATGTGACTGTATCTGGTCCAGGGCAGGTGTCTTTACAGGATTTTGGGGCAAAGAGGTTCAGGTACGCTGGGTTAGGGCTTGCTGTTCTATATTGATGAGCTGGTGGGACCTAGATTGTCATGGGGAGAATGGATATAACGTATGAGAGTGCGAATGAATAGTCAATTAACACAAAAGAATCGACTTGTGAAATCAATTAGAATATTTTAGTTTTATGCTGGCTTTCTTCGCCGAATCTCTAAAGACAGGAATTTCGTGGTTTCTCAACAATACACAGCGGAGACCAGTCACTCAAGAATGCTATATTATTCGTACTGTTGGCCTCTGAGAAAGTGAGCTCATCCTTGACAATCAATAAATAATAATAATAATAATGGTAAGGTTCTTGCTGGTGCTAACTCCTAGTTGGCACAATGGATTTTAGAATTAATACCAATGAACTGGCCTAAATACCAGTCATGATTAATATGGGAAACTTCTGCAAACTTGGTGAAACAACTATAATTAGCACAATGTGGTGAAATCAAACAAGTCTTACATTTATCTGAGCTCAAAGGAAGAACTGTAAATTTATTAATTACAACAAAATAAATTTACTTTACAGGATTCTCAAGCAAGGGAATACTCTCAACCATGCACTCAAACCAACAGCTAAGTAATCTTAATCCTTGAAAAAACAAAGAGCGAAAATACTGGTCAGTGGAGGAAATTGGCCGTGCTGCAAAGAGACTGGGCGTCTGCTGCTCGAGGTGCTCACGTCCACTACTTCCGATCACTAACTCGATGGGGAGATTACGGGAGTCGCTGACTGCTACAGACTTCGTAGCGGCTATTATAAGGGTCCTGCTCCACACTGTGCGCAACGACACCTTACTACCATGGCTGTCCCGACGCTGACTAGCTAATGTTCACATTGCCCAGCACAGGGGTGTGAGAAATGGGCGTGGCTTAACTCAAACGGTCAGAGAGGCAAAGCGTGGAAACGACAATTACACAAAAATGTCGCTCAGTGAAACGCGCTGTCTATACACAAAGACAGTCACTTATGAAGCAATAATGAGTTTTATGAAAACTCATTTCAAATGAGAATGCAAAAGCGAGCGGGTAACTGACTGAGCGAAATTCTATGGGGTTTCAAAATTGTTCAAATGTTCCCAATGTAATACTAATACAATGTTTACACCCCATCAAAATCAAATTTTTCTCAGAAAAATCTAATCATATATACATACATATACATCCTAACTCAGTCACACAAGATTCACAATGTGGTGAGTGTACTATCCTGAAACAGGAGAAAATCACCGTCTCCACTGAGCGTAAAAACCTCGTATTTACGTTAATAGAAGCAAGCTTGAGGGATAAAACTCTGTGACGATGTTGAAAAATCCTGTACTCAGGTCAAACTGAACGAGAGTTCGCTACATTTACATTAACAACTAATTGTTATGTATCGTGGTGTATGTGAAACACGGTGTAGATGTGACAGGTGTAGTGTAGTGTAACTGTACCTATGTGTAAAATAGTATAATATAAATTAATAGTAAATGGAGACGATGAGGGCAGAAGAGGTGGCAGAGACGATCAGCTGATCTGCAAGGCAAAGCTGCTAAACCGCCAACTGTACCTGTGAAATCAATGAAGGTGAAGCATCAATAGCATCAATGTGAGAAACAATTTTATTAAACTTCAATAACCCTCTGGCTAGTAGTCAATGCATACACAATGATGAGTTCACTTCAGCTGAAAATTCAACTGACGGCCAGAGCTTCGTACATTTGAGGTCGCAATTAATTCCTTATTGGGTAGATTATTAACCAGGAAACGTAGTCCTTTGATTGCTCAAATCTCTCAGGACCACTGCAGATTACATATTAAATCTATATCTCCTTTAACTGGAAAACAAGGTGTTCCCTGGTTAACGCATAGACACAGCATGGATATAAGGGGTGAGGTCCAAAGGCTTGCCTGGTGTTTTCGAGGCAGACAGCAGTCAATCAGGCACCAGCTCCTTCTCTCATCTGCGAGACCAGCTTCACTGCATCTGATCCACCCCTGCAGCATCGACCCCTGGTACATTAAAAAGATCCCAACGGCTGCCGATTAACTAACAGTGTCCTCAGTGCTCCACAGGTCGAAAGTAAGAGTAGTGACCGTTAACTCTGGGCTCTGTGCATATGCTCCTAATGTAAGTACTGTCCGGTGGTATTTGTTCCTACGCACTCAGACATCCTAAAGCATTTTTATTTTTATGCAAGGAAGAAGGAACCAAAGGCCAGGGCCTGCATACTGTTCCTTCCAAGAAAACGTAAAAACAATACAAAAGAGAGCCAAATTCAAGATCCATTCATTTCGAGATGCCTGGACACACGGCGTTTGAAAGACTGGAGATCATAGGAAGTAGGGAATACAGACAGACGGAGACAGTTCCAGAGTTGACCAGTTGCATAAATGAAGGACTGGGAGTAACGGTTAACTCTTGCATTAGAGAGTTGGACAGAAAAGGGATGAGAGTTTGTTGCTAGACGAGTACTATGTGCCCGTCGTAGAGGTGGAGGGATGCAAGCAGACAGTTCAGAGGAACAGTGACCATTGAAGTAGCGACAGAAAAGAGATAAAGAAGCAACACTGCGGCGAAGAGACAAAGGTTGAAGGGAATCAGTAAGAGGAGGAGAGTTAATGAGACAAAAAGCCTTTGACTCCACCCTATTGAGAAGAACTGCATGTGGGGAGCCTCCCCACACATGAGAGTTGTACTCCATACACGGGCGAATAAAACCCTTGTACAAGGTCAACATCTGTGCAGGGGTAAAGAAAGTTTGGAGTCGGCCCAGCACACCTAATCTCTTGGAAGCAGATTTCACAAGAGATGTAATATGTTCTTTCCAAGACAAATCCCGAGAGAATGAAACCCCTACCATGTTCAAGGATGATGCAGGACTGAGCTGGACATTATTAAACATTAGTAGGTAATCCTGAGGAAGATTATATCGGGTTGATACGTGTAAGAACTGAGTTTTTGATGCATTAAAAATAACAAGATTATTTTTACCCCAATCAGAGATATGAGCCAAATCAGACATTAGGTGTGCCATACCCTCATCCCTTGTTTGCTGATGTAACTGCTGAGATGGGCGTTGCGGGAACCGAATGGAAAGATGAAGGGTGGAATCATCAGCATATGAGTGGATAGGGTTAGATGTATAGCTTGGAAGGTCGTTGATGAATAAAAGAAGGAGAGTTGGTGATAGGACAGAGCCCTGAAGAACACCACAATTGATAGGTCTAGGAGAAGAACGATGGCCGTCTACAACAGCAGCTATAGAACGACCAGAAAGGAAGCTAGAGATGAAGGCACAGATAGAAGGATAGAAACCGTAGGAGGGCAGTTTGGAAATCAAAGATTTATGCCAGACTCGATCGAAAGCCTTTGAGATGTCAAGTGCAATGGCAAAGCTTTAGCCAAAGTCCCGAAAGGAGAATGACCAGGAGTCTGAGAGGTAGGTGAGAAGATCGCCATATCTCTGATCGCCAGTGGTCCCTGACGGAACCCATACTGACGATCAGAAAGAAGATTGTGACAGGAAAGATGCTTTAAAATTTTTCTGTTAAGAACTGATTCGAAAACTTTTGAGACACAGGATGTTAAAGCAATTGGACGATAGTTAGAGGGTTGGGAATGGTCACCCTTCTTTGGAACTGGCTGAATGAGAGCAAACTTCCAGCAAGAAGGAAAGGTACAAGTTGAGAGACAGAGGCGGAAGAGTTTACCTAGGCAGGGTGTAAGCACAGAAGCACAGTTTTTGAAGACAACAGGAGGGACTCCATCAGGGCCATATGCCTTGTTAATATTGAGGGCAGTGATGGCAGAAAATACATCAGTTGAAGAAATTTTAATGCCAGTCATGAGGAAGTCTGAGGGGGGAAGTGATGGAGGAACAGCACCGGAATTATCTAAGGTAGAATTTTAGGAGAAAGTCTGAGTGAAGAGATCTGCTTTATCAGTAGAAAAAATAGCTACAGAGCCATCAGAGTAGAAAAGAGGAGGGAAGGATGATGAGGTAAAGTTGTTAGAAAGGTTTTTGGCAAGGTGCCAGAAGGAGCGAGAAGAATTCGAGTTGGAGAGTTGGGAACATTTAGCACGGATGAAATTATTTTTAGCAGAGCGAAGAACAGACTTGGCACGATTCCGGGCAGAAATATAAAAATGATGTGATTCAGGGGTGGGTTGGCTCCGGTACCTTTTAAAGGCCCTCTCTCTGTTGCAGACAGCATTAGAACAAGCGTGATTAAACCAAGGCTTTCTTGCATTAGTCAGAGGATATGAGAAAGGAATGTAGGCTTCCATGGCCGAGAGAATAACCTCCGTAATGTGCAGGGCACACTCAGACAGCTCCCGGCCATGGAAGCAATAATCATTCAAAGGAAAATCAAAGAAGTACTGCCTGAGGGCCTCCCAATCTGCAGCTCCAAAGTGCCACAGGCGGCGTTTCTTTGGAGGGTCCACAGGCTGTACCGGAGTGATAGGACAGGTTAAGGTAATAAGGTTATGATCGGAGGAGCCCAACGGAGAGAAAAGATTAACAGTGTAAGCAGAAGGATTAGTTGTTAGGAAAAGGTCAAGTATTTTGGAACTCTCTCCAAGGCGGTCAGGGACACGGGTAGGATGCTGTACAAGCTGCTCTAGGTCATTAAGGATAGAAAAGATGTAGGCTTGTTCACCAGGTGGATCAGTGAAAGGAGAGGAGAGCCAAAGGCGGTGGTGAACATTGAAATTTCCTAGAATGGAGATTTCAGAGAAAGGAGAAATGGATAGAATGTGTTCCATCGTAGAAGTAAGATAGTCAAAGAATTTTTGATAGTCCGTAGAATTAGGAGATAAGTAAACAGCACAGATATATTTAGTCAGAGAATGACAGGAGAGCCGAAGCCAGAGAGTAGAGAATTCAGAAGAATCAAGTTCAGGAACACGAGAGCAAGATAGATCGTTGCGTACATATACACTACAGCTACCTTTGGCTTTGAAATGAGAATAGAGAAAGTAGGAGGATACAGAAATGGGTTTGCTGTCAGTTGTCTCAGACAGCTGAGTCACAGAGAGAAAGAGAAGGTGAGGTTTAGAGGAGAAGAGGTGGTGCTCAACAGAGCGAAAGTTAGAGGAAAGGCCGCGAATGTTACAGAAATGAAGAAGGAGTGAGTCAGACAGTGGTTCCAGGCAGCTCCGAGAGTCGTCACCGGGAGAGGGGCGGATGGTGGGGGCATTTATGGTCCCCCCCCCCTGGGGACTCCGAGGCACGATTTACAGTCGCCATTTAAAAAAAAAAAATTGAAAAGGAAATGTTGTGTGTAGCGTGTATGTAGTTTGGTGTTGACAGTAAGAGAAACTTGTAGTGGAGAGCATGCTAGTCTACTCTCTGTGTAACTGAGACACTGAAAAAGTTCAGCAAAGGGGGATGGTCAGGAACAAGTCCTGAGGGCTGATGAAACGGGAGCTCCAGCTCTCCCTGTCATCAGCTTTCCATCCTCCTTGGGAGTACTGCATGTCCTTATGATTCTACACTTACGACTAATATCGGTAAGTTGAGAATCCCTATGCAAACTCAGGCGGGTCACATTTTAACACCCAGCACTGGTGTGAGCACTCATGTGGATACCATGTATTCTCAGGATGCACCACAAGGTAATTCAGACACAACCTCAGATTGCCTCTGCGGGAGTCTCGAACTTCCCACTTAACCTACGGTATACTGTATATGCATGTAGAAACCTGATCTACCAGGTGACCTGCCAACATGTCATAAAAATACCCTCGCTAATACTAGTTCACCAGTAAACTCAAAACATAATGTGTCCTATGGGATCCATGGGCTAACACGTGAGATCTTACTGATATAGTATTAACTGGGAACCAAGCTAGTCCTTGGATTGCATAAATCTCTCAGAACAGCCAGTCTTATGGAACCCAGTGTACAACAGATGATGGGACCCTCGAGTGAGACGTCAGATCTTACTGGCATAGTATTGACTGGGAACTAAGCTAGTCCTTGGACAGCATAAATCTCTCAGAACAGCCAGTCTTACGAAACCCAGTGTACAACAGATGCCAATGTTAATCGCCAGTTAGCAGGTGAGACATCAGGTCTACGCCTACATTCTCACTTCCCTTGATGTATCTCACAACAAGCTTAAACTGCGGCAAATACTGTGTCTAGCATGTCAGTCTTGCACTAGCTGTATTAGTTGTGCTGAGGCTAGTGAGTGGCATATGATCGGTTTCCAGAGTGAATGGTGCTCCATACAAATAATAGTAGTGTTTCTTAATGCCATCAACCACAGCCAAGAGTTCCTTCTCAACAGTGCTATAATTCCTGTCAGTGGGTTTTAGCTTCTGGCTGTGATATGTCACTAGGAAAATTCCACCTTCTGATTCTTGCATCAACACGGCACCTACTCCATCTTGTGAAGCACTGGTGTGCAGCACGAAAGGTTTGTTGGAATCAGGCAACTGCAAGGTAGGCTCCTTACACAGCATATTCTTGAGAATGGCAAAACATCTCTCTTATGCTTCTCCATGCTTCTCCCCATTCAATGGTATTTGGAGCATGTTTCCAAAGTGTCTCGTACAATGGCTGGGCAATGAAAGCAAAACTGGGGATAAAACTTCAGTAATACCCCGTTAAACTGAGGAATGCCCTAACCTGTATCTTGGTCACGGGTATCGGGGCTTCCCTAACTTTCCTGAACTTATTGCCCTGACACCTGCAGCAATTGTTGCCAACAATATGTCCGAGGAGCTCCAACTCACTGTGTGCAATCTTACACTTGCTAGGCTTGACAGTCATGTTGGAACTCTGGTGTCTACTGAAAACAATTTCCAAGAGTCTGAGGTGCTCCTTTAACGTGGTAGAATGAACAAGGACATCATCAACAAACATTTCTACTCCTATGATACCATGGAGCACTTGTCTCATGGCTCGATTGAATACTGCCTGGGAATTGGTAAGTCCAAATGGAAGGACTTTATATTGATACACCCATTTAGGAGTAGCAAAGGCGGTGAACTGACGACACTCGGGATGAAAGGGAATTTAGAAGAATCCCTTCATTAAACGAGCTTCGTGAAATATCGTGACCCTGCCAGCTTGAAGAAGATGACAATATGGTCACCCATTGGCTCAGCATTCACTTTGGTGATTGCATGTAGCCTCCTGTAGTCGCCACAAATCCTGACACCGCCATCCTTCTTGCAGACTACTACCATTGGACTACAGTAAGGAGATGAGGACTTTTCAATATTACCTACATTCTTCATGTCGGCAGTTTCTTTATCTACTGCATCCAGTAGTCACATGGGAATCGGATATGGCTTAACCCTTTATGGGAGTATTGCTGGTCAACTCAGTTTTGTGACACTCAACCTTTGCGAGTCTAGGTTGGTCAGAGAAGACATCAGCATACCGACAGACCAGTGACTTAGTGGATTCTGGTCATCTAATGCTAAGTCAGTGTTAAGTAAGACATCTCCGACAGTCTCCTCCTGATGGGACTGAACTGTTAAGGGCTCGTCATCATGGTCATCAGCTGGGATCACCGTGGCTGCCCCAGTTTCCTCTGGTGGCTGGTCACTGTCACCGACTTCAGGTGAACCAGTCTCCTTGGGGTTTTACTCATGATGGGCTTTCAGCATGTTAATGTGGAACCTTTTATGAAGATTCCCCATCTGGATTATGTAGTTGAGGTCTCAAATGCGCTCTACTACATTGTATGGTCCCTTCCACTGTGCCAACAACTTGTTCTGGGCAGTGGGGAGTAACACCAAGTATTTATCACCTGGACTGAACTTCCGAAGCTTTGCTTTCTTATTGTAATAAGCTTTCTGAACTTTGTGCTCCTTGATCAATTCTTCATTAGCTAACTTGCATGTCGACTGGAGGCAGTCAGCTAAGTCAAGGACGTAGGTGTATGTGGTCTTGACTTCAAGGTCAGGTTCTTCATCGTCCCATAACTCACGACGGACTTGAAGTGGCCCACGGACCGATCTTCCATACACCAGTTCAAAAGGTGAGAACTTCAAGGAATGCTGTGGGGCTTCTTGATAAGCAAACACAAGATGGGCAATGAACTGCGGCCATTCTTTTGGCTGTTCGGTGGCCATGCGCTTTAGCATCTTCTTGAGAGTCCCATCGAACCTCTCACTCAACCTGTTACACATGGGATGGTAGGTCGTAGTTCTCAAGCCTCGGACAGACAACAACCTGAATGTTTCATTCATCATCACAGAGGTGAACTGCGAACCCCAGTTGCTTAAGACCTCCTTGGGGATACCTATTCGGCAAAACACCTCAATCAGTGCCTTTGCAACAGTGATGGCCTCTATATTCTCAAGGGCCACGGCTTCAGGCCACCATGTGCTGAAATCAACGATAGTGAGGATATACTTTCATCCATCACTAGCCCTAGGAGTAATTGGCACAACAAAGTCAACTGCCACTTTCTCGAACGGTTCAGAGATTATAGGCATTGGTTTCAATGGTGCAGGACGGACACGTCAGCAGTCAGTGGTACACTGACACACATCGCAGGAGCACACATGCCCAGTTATTTCCTGTCCCATTCCTGGCCAGAAAAAGCCAGCATGGATGCGGTCAGATGTTTTCTTTTGGCCCATGTGACCTCCCATCACTGAACAATGACCCAGTTCAAACACTGCTCAGTGATACTTCACAGGAACGACAAACTGCTGTCGAATCTCGCCCTTGGGTGTTTGTGACTCACGGTGCAGCCGTCCTCGCTTACGAATGAGCCTGGCTTGACATTCTTGCCAGTACCTAATCACATTACCCTCCAGTTTCCTACGTACTGTGGCAAGTGTCGGGTCAGACTGTTGTTCTTGGACAACAGCTTGACTGCGAGTCAGATCTTGCAGCATTGCGATGGTCAACGGGGTGACATGGTCAGGAGCCTTGGCCATGGTTCGTGTTACTGCAGCAGCCGAAGTCTGAGTAGCAACGTCTATGGCACAACTATTTTTGACGCCTGGTATGTTACCTACAATAAGGTCAAACAAAGGTTCTGTCATGACAACTGCAACTGTCGAACCAGTGTAAAAAGCAGATGCCACTTGGATACGTGCCTCAGGGAACAATCTCACTGATCCATCAATAAGTCTATCTTGGGTCTGCCTACCTGTGTACTTCTTGAGCCAAACTAGACTCTGCCTGATGGAGCAGCCTGAGGAACCATTGTCTCTCAGAACATTAATGGAAACACCTCCCACAAACCCTGGCTGGGCAAGAAAGAAACTCTTGCCAGTGGATGGGTCATTGATGAGACTGCAGAACGAACGATGCGGCAAACGTGGCACCCTTGGAGTTAGATACCTGAGGGGTCATCCTCACTGTCTGTGGAACTGGACCATTAACCACCTGTGGAGTAGGGTTCACTATCTGAGGGGGACTAGTGAACTGTGAGGAAGTACTTGTGCTGGTGGGAACGGCACTGCCATATTGCTGTTGGGTTATTAATGTAGCATTTGCCTCCTGCCTACGAAACACTAAAGCTCATTGTCCTCACTGAGAATTACGTTGTTTGTCTTTGTTCTGCTGCTGCTTGGGATACTGTTGCTGGTTAGGGTGCTGCTTGTACCTCTTCCAATCGAGCTTCTGAGTATTTTGCCCCTGGTCCTTCTTCTGTGGTTTGTTTGGACCGTGGCCATTATTCTGAGAACGGCCTTGATGCTGGGGTTCAGTCTGAGATTGCTTCCCAGACTTGACAGTATCTTTCCTGTTCCAGGACTGTTGCTTACGAGATTGGTACCTGTACGCAGTGAAGAATGCATCAGCCTTTTCCACCATTTGGTTGGCATCCATTACTTTGCAAATCTTGAGCCATAATCTCAGCAGGCCACAACTTTTCCAGCTGTGTATGCAGCACAAGGTCAATTATCCCCTTTCGCGTACAAGGGGTCTTGTCTTTCTCCATCCACTCGTCTAAGTATGCAGTGAGACGGTCGATTAACTGAACAACTGTCTCCTTTTCCTGGAGACGCACCCTCATCAGCTGACTCCTGGCGTCAGCAACCATGAGAACGTACACTTTGATGAGTGCGGCCTTCATCATCTCATACGTGAGATTTTCTCTCCGAATTCTGTGGAGAATATCGAGGGTAGGGCCCTCAAACAAGGTAAGAAACTGTAGCTGCTTAGTTGCCTTGTCCAGCTCGTACAGCTGTGCCATGTCCTTGAAATGAGCTATAAACAGCTCAGTTCGCTTGCCTTCCTTGTAAGAATGAAGCTTGAGGCGTGGGGTTGCCAGAACAGGTGCTGGGAGAGCACTTGTGGAGCTCGGGTTGGCTGCACCCAATGTGCCCGAAGCCAAGGAGTCTTGCTTGAGCTTCAACACCTCAAGCTTATGTGTCTCACATGCCTCATGCTCAGCACGCTCGTGTTCACATTGTTCTCGCTTGTGTTCACATTCTCTCTCACATTCCTCGCGCTGAATTTTCTGCTCTTCACGGGCATCATTCTCACGTCATAATTGTACCATGAGAGCACATAGTCTTTAATTTCCTGGGGATTAGTAAGTCCCATATCCTTGACATCGTGTACCTAAATACTGGTTGCCATGATGGTAACTCAGGCTGAGACTGAGTGAACTAAAGACTGATATACTGGCTGCTGTTCTGCAGTCGAATGCTAATACTCGAAAATAAAGAATATAGGCAGTCTGGTGGTGACCAGTTTAGTTAAACTGGTAAAGAAGGAGAAATAAAATATTGCAACTGGCTGGGAAAACTCACAAAAAATAATGAAGAAAAATCAATAACTACCAGTAAAACAGTGCCTATAAACTTTAATAGTAACTAATACTAGCTATGAGTGAGTGTGGTTATTTTGTTAATAACTTCAAGACTAGAAGTTCATATCCTGGCGAGGTCGCCAGATGTCACGGGAAGAATGGAAATAACATATGAGAGTGTGAATGAATAGTCAGTTAACGCAAAAGAATCGACTTGTGAAATAAGTAGTAAATTTTACTTTTATCCTGGCTTACTACACCAAATCTCTAAAATGAAAATTTCATTAACTTTTCAACGGTACACAGCGGAGACTAATCACTCAAGAATGTTATATTATCCGTACTGTTGGCCTCTGAGAAAGTGAGCTCACCCTTGACAATCAATAAATAATAATAATGATGGTAAGGTTCTTGCTGGTGCTAACTCCTAGCTGGCACAACGAATTTAAGAATTAATACCAAAGAACTGGCCTCAATACCAGTCATGACTAATAAGGGAAACTTCTGCAAACTTGGAGAAGCAACTAAAGTTAGCACAGTGTGGTGAAATCAGATAAGACTGTTACATTTAACTGAGCTCAAAGGAAAGAACTGTAAATTTATTAATTACAACAAAATAAATTTACTTTACAAGAATCTCAAACAAGGGAATACTCACACTCATGCACTCAAACCAATAGCTAAGTAATCTTAATCCTAGAAAAAACAAGAGCGAAAAAACTGGTCAGTGGGGAAAATTAGCCGTGCTGTGAAGAGACTTTGCATCTGCTGCTCACGTCCACTACTGCCGATCACTAACTCGGTGAGGAGATACGGGAATCGATGACTGCTAGAGACTTCGTATCCTCAGTGATGAGATTCCTTCTCTGCACTGTGCAGGACGACACCTTACTTCCATGGCTGTCCGACGCTGACTAAGTAATGTTCACATTGCCCAGCACAAGGGTGTGAGAAAAGGGCGTGGCTTAACTCAACGGTCAGAGAGGCAAGGCGTGGGAACGACAATTACACAAAAATATTGCTCAGTGAAATGCGCTGTCTATACAAATACACAGTCACTTACGAAGCAGTGACGAATGTTATGAAAACTCGTTTCAAATGTGAGTGCAAAAGTGAGTGGGTAACTGACTGAGCAAAGTTCTACGGGGTTTCAAAATTGTTCAAGCATTCCCAATATAATACTAATACAATGTCGTGAATTCGTATAAATACATAGTCTCACTGATTCGTGACATGGATATCAAACATTCTCATTCCTGGTCTGCAGTACCACTTGCCCGAAGGATAGCTGTGTAATTTACTGTGTTGGTGTGAACTGGTTCCCACTGACAAAACCGGAGTGAATTGTTATGTGAATGTGGTTGTTGTACTGAGTTGCATACTAGGATTATTGAGCACTTGTATTACTGAATGATACCATTGTTGTGAGAATGAATATATACATATTTATATTTATATGCTGAATTTCCATTTATTTCTTACATATTGGATGAAGTCAGGCATTATCAGTTGGACAGTGTCACTATTGGTATGTAACATTCAATTCTTTGACATCATGTAAACCATACACCTCCACATGTCACCACTGCAGTACTAACACCCATCATCCATTCTAGGACTGTCTTATACAGGACTGGTGTATTAGTACTTGTGAGGGTGTTCCCGCGGCATGCTAGCAGGTCCCGTGGCAGATCAGTGAAGTCTGTCTTTTTTTTTTTACTCGCATGGTGTTCCCTGCCCCAGCTGGGATTCGATCTCGCGTCCTATGGAACAGGAGACCACCTCTCTACCGACTCGACCACCGGCTACATCTAGTCCTAGTAAACTGGCGATTTTCAGTTGTCCACCAAGTTCTCTCGTCTGTTCCTCTCGCTCCATCGGCAGGTTTCGACTCTGACCTTCCATTTGTTCCCAAGTGTGTGAAAAAAAAAAAAAAAAACAGCTTGTGTCAGTTTCAGCCCTGTAATTCTGACTGTCGTTCACCGTCTGTGTTAGTTCAGTTTCATCAAAGACAGATCAATTAAAAGTAGAATACTCATAAATTTACCTACACATATGTATAATAGCATTAAATACCAACAACGTTTAGGCCAATGTGTTTTTGACTAAGACACGAGCAACTAATGATCTGATATTCCCACCATGTATTTATTATCAATAAATATATTATAGTTGATGTATAACTTTCATACACCATAGATAGATAGTGTTTTTTTTTTTTTTAAATCTGGCACTACCTTGTTGGATATTCACCCTTCTCTTCACCAGCACATATATACTGTAAAAGTGTTTGCATAGATATGACACATAATGACAATATCCTAGAAAGTATATTTCACATTTATGCAGCCATGCAGGACTATGACGAAAGCTTTGCCATTCCTTTCAACAGAGTCTGGTATAAAACTTTAATATCCATTTGCCCTCTTATGGTTTCTGTCTTTCCTTCTGTGCCTTCATCTCTAAATTCCTTTCTGGTCGTTGCTGTTATAGACGGCCACCACTCTTCTCTTAGAGCTGTAAATAGTGGTGATCCTCTGGCTCTGTCTTATCACCAACTCTGTTTATCTATCTGTCTATTGCCAGACGCCTTAATCCAGTAAGGGGTGGCCACAAACAAATCGCCTCCATGTCACCCCGTCCCCCGCCATTTTATTGCCCTGCTCCCGGCTCACACCCCACTCTGTCATATACCTCTCCACTCTTTCCCTCCATCTCATCCTTGACCTCCAGCTCAACTCTTCCTTATATTCATCAATGACCTAAGCTGTATATCTAACCCCATACACTCATACGATAATGACTCCACCCTTCCCCTTTCCATTCGCTTCCCACAGCGTCCACTTCAGCAGTTGCAACACACAAGGGATGAGGCTATGGCACACATAGTGTCTGACTTGGCTGAAAACTCTGATTGGGGTGAAAATAATCTTGTTTTTTTTAATGCATCAGAAACTTAGTTCTTACATCTTTTGGCCGTCAAAATCATACGTAGGAGTATCTTCTTTTTTAACAATGTCCAATTCCACCATGGGTCGTCACAGAGCATACCTGCGCTTAATTCTCCTGGGATTTATCTTTGAGAGATCATATTACTGTACTTCTCTTTTAAATTCTGCTTCCAAAATATTAGGTTTGCTAAGCCGACTTTGCCTTCTTTACCCCTGCATATTTGTTGACTTTATGCAGATGTTTTATTCGATCTTGTGTAAAGTACAAATCTTGTGAGTGAGGAAGCTCCCCATATACAGCCCTTCTCAACAAGGTGGAGTCAAAGGCTTATCGTCTCATTAACTATTCTTCTCTTACCTGCTTCCTTTAGCTTATATCTTTTTGCTGCACTGCTGCATCTTTATTACATCCCCGACACTCCGAGTCCGGTAGTTCCAGGTGTGGATGTTCGTCAAATCATCTCTGGACATTTCGGTCTGTGTGCACTGGGAATTCGTCATGAGCTAACAGCATCCTCCTAGGAAAAAGGCTAGTCCCGCTAACAGAGTGAAAGTAGAAATTCCTCAAGAATTTCAAGATGCTTTGTTGCTGTAAAGCGTCCATCAATGAGAGAGAGACAAACCCACGCCATGAAGACATACACATTCCCACAAGTTCCACTTGACGTGCCTGCTACGTACTTCTTCATAGATGTTATGGGCGTTGTATCTGTTACTGGGAAAGTAGGACAAATGTCGTTCGGCGTGCTGTTACACCCATGGTTGTTATGCAGTGGGGTATGTTCTTGGTTCAGTAGGTTTGTCTGTCTATCCTCCTGGGTGTGGAAATCTTACTGAATGGAATATCATAAATATGGAATATATTAAAAACTAAGCAGAAGCGGTTTTGAATTATGGCCGAACAAGGTCATAGCTCAAGGACACGGTCAGTTAACTTCATATTACCCGATGCTGACCGAATGTGGTAAAAAGGTTTAGGGTCAACTTCGGATGGACTGAATATTTCGGAACCGTTGGCCAAAGGCAAGGGACGCAGGGCAATGGCAATGATTCAGTCCTTTGTCTCAGCTAGTTTTGGACAAAGCCTGGAAGGGGTTAAGGTCAAATAAGGATGAAGTGATTCAACATAGAGGACAACAATGAAAAGGTCAATGTCGTGATGACAGGGTCAACGTAAACATCTTTAATCAAATTTAAACCAATTTTCGTTCAGTGTTTGAAGGACGGGAATACATATAGTAATTGGATTTTTGGATACTCGGTCTAAGGTAAAGGTTACAGGGTAGAGTCGAAAGCTAAGACCATAGACAAATTGTGTGACTTGGATGTTTTACCCTGAGCTGAACTTATTGCTTTCTTTAAAACCAACTTTACATGCACCTGGAATATCTTTTAATTTACAGGACTATTTTACATGTGCTTCATATCACTTATCTATCGATCGTCTTGGGCCGTGGTCGTCATTGGTGGTCGGTCGTCCCCGTGGGTTGTTGTTCAGGCCTCCACTTTCTGCTCACCGAGTCAGGCATAATGAATCTGTTGTCTTTGATATTCCAAGGGTGTTGGCCATCTCCCCTGTAGACTTTCCATTCTTGCCTGCCAAGAGATCGCCCTCGAACGATAAGAGTGCATTGGTGCCAGTTAATTGTTTACACATCTGCCCATTGGAAAGATTGTAATTTGCCTCGACGTCTTGGTTTGTAATAAGTATAGGTGACGTTCCCTTTGTATCTAGCATTATATTACACACACACACGCACACACACACACACACACACAAACACACACACACACACACATCTATCTATCTATCTACCTATCTATCTATCTATCTATCTATATAGACGGGGGGGACACATTCTGGCCGCACTGTCGGGTAGTACTACTACTCTGCGGCCAGATTGTGTTAGGAAGAATTCCACCACCGTCTCCCTGTGTGTCGTAAAAGGTGACTAAAATGGGAGGAGTGAGGGGACTAGGGACCCTCTCCTCTGTTTTTTTGGTTCCTAAAAATGTGTCAGGCCAGAGAAAGGGATGGGGGATTGAGTTATCCCCGTACCCTGAAGGTTGAGTCAATGAATGTGCGTGGATGTAGTACGATTGAGGTTAAAAGAGAGGAAATTGGGAGAATGTTTGTGAGAAGAAAGTTGGATGTGTTAGCTTTGAGTGAAACAAAGATAAAGGGGAAAGATGAGTCTATGTTTGGATGTGTGAATGGAAGATTGTAAGGAGTTGATAGAGGAAGGGCAAGAGAAGGTGTGGCCTTGTTAGTGAGCCCGGAAGTACAACAGTGTGTGATTGAATGGAAGGAGATGTCATCGAGACTGATGTGGGTGAAAGCGAAATTTGAACGTGAGTTGTGGGTATTTGTGAGTCCATATGGGCCTGGTAGTGAAAAGGATGAAGAAGAGAAGGAGTCTTTCTGGCATGATGTTGACGAGTGTTCGCAGAGCTTTGGAGCGAATGTGAAAGTGGTAATGATGGGAGGTCTCAATGCTAGAGTGGGAAATGTGGCAGTTGAAGGTGTAGTTGGTATGCATGGTGTGCCTGGAAGAAATGAAAATGGGGAATGAATGATAGGGATGTGCGATGAGCGAGAGATGGTGATTGGAAATACCCTGTTTGAGAAGAAAGATATTTATAAATATACATGGGTGAGACAGGAGGGTGGAAGGGTTGTTGACAGAGCATTGATGGACTATGTGGTTGTGTCCAGGAATGTAATAGGAAGATTGTTGGATGTGAGAGTTTCGAGAGGGGAGGGTGGAGGTATGTCTGACCACTACTTGGTGGAGGGAAAGTTGAAAGTAGGCAAAAGATGGGTGAGAGCTAGGAGAGTTAGGTGTGGCAGGGTGATTTTGAAAGTGAGTGAGTTGGATAAGAGAGAGAAAAAGGATAGAGTATCAGGAGAAAATGAGAGATGAGTGGAACGCAGTGAAAGATCAGGAGAATGGCATTGTAGAGGAGGAATGGAAGTTGTTTAAGAGTGCTGTGGTGGGGCATGCGGAAAAGGTGTGTGGTGTGAGAGGAGTGGAGGGTGGTGTAAGAAAGGGAAGTGAATGGTGATGAGAGGAAGTAAGTATGGCTGTGGCTGAGAAGGGAAGTGCATATGAAGTGTGGTTGCAGAGGAAGGATGAGGTGTCATATGAGAGGTATAAGGAAAAGAGGAATAGGACGAGAAGGGTTGTGTGTGATGCTAAAGAGGCAGTAGATGAGAGGTGGGGTAGGCGGTTGATTGAGAATTTTCAGCAGAATAACAATGTTTTGGAAGAAGGTGAAAAGGGTGCGAAACGGAGAGTCTGGGAAGGAAGAGCGAGTAAAAGTAGAGGATGGAAGGATGTTAACTGAGATGGATGCATTAAGGAAGAGATGGGCAGAGAATTTTGAAAGATTGTTATGTAGAGCAGGAAAGGGAGGATTGTGGCAGATGGAAGGCTGCAAGGAATAAATGTGTTGGGAGAGTTGAATGATTCTTTGATCACGATGGAGGAAGTGCAGGAGCAGTAAAGGAGATGAAAACAGGGAAAGCTGCCGGTATGGATGGGTGTGTTGTGGAATGGCTGAAAGGTGGTGTAGCGAGTATTGTTGACTGGTTAGTAGACTGTTAAATGTATGCTTTGTGCAAGAAATGGTGTCAGTTGACTGGGCAATTGTTTGTTTGGTCCCACTGTATAAAGGTAAGGGTGATAAGTATGAATGTACTAGCTTTAGGGGTATAAGTCTGTTGAGTGTTGTAGGTAAGGTGAATGGTAGAGTGTTAACTAGGAGAGTTAGAGATGGTACAGAGGGAGTGATTGGTGATGAGCAGTGTGGCTTTAGGAGAGGGAGGGGATGTGTGGATCAGGTGTTTGCTGTGAGACAGGTGTGTGAAAAGTATTTAGCGAATGGTAAGGGCGTGTTTTGGGCGTTCATGGATTTAGAGAAAGCATATGATAGAATTGATAGGGAGGCTTTGTCGAATGTTTAAAGATACTATGGACTTGATGGTAGGTTACTAAATGGAGAGAACAGGTTTTATTTAAATAGTAGAGCACGTGTGAGAGTGGGAAATACTGTGCATGATTGGTTTCCCGTGAGAGTGGGGCTGCGGCAGAGATGTGTGATGTCACCTTGGTTGTTTGATATTTGTATGGATGATGTTGTAAGAGAGGTGAATGCTACAGTGTTAGGTGGAGGACTGAGTCTGATGAATGTTGACTGTTGAGAGTGGAATCTGAAGCAGCTGCTGTTTGCAGATGATACTGGAATGGTGGCTGATTCAGAGAAGAGATTGAGTCAGTTGGTAGAGGAGTTTGGAAGGGTGTGTGAAAGGAGGAAATTGAAAGTAAATGAGAATAAGAGTAAAGTGATGAAGTGTACGAGGTCGGTAGATGGTAAGGGGATGAATATAGTTTTGAATGGTGAGTTGCTTGAGGAGGTTGACTGTTTTAAGTATTTAGGGTCAGTTGCTGTGGATGGAAGAATAGATGCAGAAGTGAAGTTTAGAATGATTGAAGTAGGAAAGGTGCTGGGAGGAATGAAAAAAGTGTTTAGATGTCGTTCACTCAGAATGGACGTAAAGGGAAGGCTGTATGAGGGTACTGTGGTACCGACTGCATTATATAGGGCTGATACATGGAATAAAGGTGAAGCAGAGAGGAAAAGTTTGAATGTAATGGAGATGAGGTGTCTGAGGAGTATGAGTGGTGTGACGTGTATGGATTGAGTGAGAAATGATGAAGTGCGAAGGAGAACTGGAGTTGTTCGGGAGATGGCTGATCGAGTTGAACAGAGAGTGTTGTGATGATTTGGGGATATGGAGAGAATGGATAATGAGCGATACGTGAAAAAGATAACTAGATCTGATGTGAGAGGTGTAAGGCTGAGACGAAGACCTCGAATAGGATGGATAGACAGTGTGAAGAGAGCGTTGGATGCGAGAGGGTTGTCTGTTGAGCAAGGAATAGTGGCTGTGTATGATAGAAATGAATGTAGAGAAATTGTGAATGAATAAATGATGACGCAGCACTGAGGGGATATTCTCCAGCATTTTGTCTGATCAGCTGATAGGGTAAGGTGCGGGTAGAGAGATGGGTCTATAATGATGTGGCAGGGGTAAACCAGCTCTACTGTTGGGCCCTCCTGCGGATGTCACTGATTGCATTGTGCAGTCGATCCTCATGTGGTGTGGTGCAGTGAGGATCTGTAATTTCTCCCTTTTGAGGCTAAGATGCGAATGAATGTGTTTGAGTGGATGAGTAAATTGGGAGTGTGTCGTCCTGACTCGGCTACCT